>JAANYP010000154.1:134075-217301 GCA_020465985.1 Centrapalus pauciflorus
TTAACACCACTTACATAAAATGTCATTAATTTCATGCAAAATTACAATATGTACATGTTCATGTTTGAATTTGTGCATATTACAATTTTATATGAAATATAACATTTTATTATAATGAACATGTATATGATGTGAAGTAGTCAATAATAATACACATTTGAATATGTATATATTACAATTTTGCATAATTTTTAATATTTATTATGTTATTCCGGGAAACTCAGTCTAATATGATGGTTCGTTGGTCTTGAATATATATATATATATATATATATATATATATATATATATATATATATATATATATATATATATATATATATATATATATATATATATATATATATATATAAACTTGACATTTTAAGTGAGTTTTATTTATAAACTTGTAATCTTGGGTGATATTAGACAAAAAAATCTATAAATATATATATATTATCATACATTAGAGATATTAAGTCCTTATTATCATTTAGGGCTCGATTAAACTCACTCGGTGCATCATCCATCCATTTTCGCTAAAAATCATTTTACGCTCGTTTTTACCATCGCAAGCTCGGTGAGTCTTCATAGCCCCTATTTTCACACTGTTATGTTTTGGGGTTGAAATACATGCTTCGTTTTTGTATGGACACGAAAACAACTTCATTTCTATTATTGAAACACCCATACAACTAATACGAGTATTTCGATACCATTATACATTAATTTATACAGAGTACTTGCGGAATTACGATCAAATTAAAACTTTTGCAATTAATAATCATCATCGTGATTCCAAACACTTTGCATGAGAGACAACAGAGTGTCGGAAATCACGGAGCAATGTAACTGGGGTTACAAGATTAAGTTATCAATTTAGTTACAAACGAATTAATAAACAGTAACTAATTCGCGTAAGTCCAAAAATGGAAGTCTGCTACTCCCGCCCCAATCCTCTACAAAATGTTGAGCTCCTATCCGAGCTCCAAACGATATCTAACAACTTGGGCCAGCCGGGCCTTTGCCCTTAACAGATCCTGAAAGGAAATAACAACTATCGGGTAAACAACAAAGTTGTTTAGTGAGATTCTAGATTAAAGTACCATGCGATATATGAATGATGCCATGCAATGCCATGAATTCGACTAACAATTTTGGAGGCCAACTAATGGCTATAAGCTACCACATTGCGGTTACCATACACAAGCTTACCGTACAATGGGTTTACAATCTACTGCTCGATTACCACACCCCAGGCTTATCGATATGCAGTTTACAATGATGCCATACGATTACCACCACAGGCTTATCGTTTTACTGGCAATAATGGTTACCACACTCAGGCTTACCATTATGATTCCGCTGGGTTACCACACTCAGGCTTACCGTCTCGGCGGAGAGGTCAAACGAACGATCAACAACTTATCAACCGAGTGATAAACAATAATTATGATGTTTGTGATGGCAAAGCATGAAAATGACAATAATGATACGAAAGCAGTAACATACAATTCATGATATGCATGCAAATACGTTAATACTAGAACTCACAGTGATACACAATACGCTCTCGGCCTCAAAACCGAGTTATAATCGTCGAAGTAAGAGTGATAGCCTTCACGTGACTTCAGCCGTCAAAACTCTTACAAGTAGGTTCATAATATAATATTTTATAAGTCTCACAGCTTATAATTTTCTTAACTTTGGTCCGGACGTATTAGTCGTAAGACCCAATTAATTTTTGGCATCGACCTACATAATTATTTTGGGCTAATTACCCTTCAAAATTGGTGACATGAGTTATTATGGCAAACGATCCTCAAGATTAATTAAAATTACAATTCATGGCCGGAACTGGGCTCAACTCGCCGAGTTCATAAGGAACTCGCCGAGTTCCCATCCGAATCCGGATCAGGGACCAGCCGGGTTTCAAGTCATCCGAACTCGGTCAAGGACCATCCGGATTTCGGATTCCCCCAACCGAAATAAGGTCCGAACTCGGTTCTAGCCACATCCGAATTTCGGACCAACCCATCCGAAATTCGGATCCCACTATATCCGAATCTTTTAACTTAGAACTTTTTCTTTCAAAATTTCAGACCAACTCGCCGAGTTCATCAAGGGAACTCGCCGAGTTCGAGTGCAGGTCTGCCATTCTGCCTTACGGATTTAATGCTCAAAACTACCAAAACTTCTCACATTTATTATAAACGGTTTGGAATCATTCCCAAACATATATATACCTTTCTAAACTCATTTTAATATCAAGAACACTATTTCATTCCTTTTTAAATCCATGAGAGTTCATAAACTCCATTTTCGGGTTTTTGAGCTAAAACCCATCAAACTTCATAAAACTTGAATATTATGCTCATAAATGACGATTCTAACTATATTTCATTATCATTCTTCAAGATCTAGAGATTTCTCCATATTATCCATAAAACCCATTTGAGTTTTTCATCTTCTTCAAACGAAGATGGAGAGGAGAAGAACAAGCAAGAGATTTATATAAATAAATGAGGTTACCTCTTGGATCTTTCAAAATAACCGAAAAGCTTCCACAAATCTGATTTCTTCTTCTTCTTCTTCTCTTTTCTCTCTATTTTGGAGTTTTGGTAAAAAGGTGAACACACACATATGGGTGTGTGTTCCCTGCGTATGTATAAAGCAAGAAAAAGGAGGTTTCTCCTTCTTTTTCCTTTCCAACCCACATCTTTCATATATTTACCATTTCTACCTTGGAATTATTTGCATTTCTTTTAAAGTCCTTTCTACATATTCAAGACTTATATCGTAAAAATTCGTACACCAACATTCATTCATATGTTTTGGACTTAATTAATATTCCGTATCGTATTTTAATACAATAACATTAATTACTCATTATATTAAATAATTGGTTGTTACAATTCCTCCCCTCTTAAAAGGATTCCGCCCACGGAATCAAGTTCCTTCAAATAGAGCGGGGTATTTGGACATCATTTCGGCCTTCGTCTCCCAAGTCATCAGAGACCCACGGTGGTGCTTCCAACAAACGAGCACCATCTCGATCTCTTTATTCCTTAGGTTAATTATTTTGTTGCCGATAATCTTTTCTGGTTCTTCGACATAACGTAGTCGCTCATCGATTTGTACATCGTCCAGAGGAACGGTCACTGCAGGTTTTATCGGACTTCGCTTCAAATAGCTAACGTGAAAGGTGTTATGAATTCCTGCCAACTCAGCGGGCAAATCTAACTTATAAGCTTGAGCACCGACACGCTCGGTAATAGGAAACGGTCCAACATATCGAGGACTTAAATTTCCTCGCTTTCCGAATCTCATAATTCCCTTCCACGGAGATATCTTCAGCATCACTGAATCTCCCACTGCAAACTCAATATCTTTATGACGTTTGTCCGAATATGCTTTCTGTCGATCTTGGGCAGCTTTGATCCGCTCACGAATAATCTGGATCTTATCATTCGTCTCTTGAAGCAATTCGGGGCCCGCTAACGGTTTCTCGCCTGCTTCTCGCCAACACGTCGGGGTTCGACACTTTCGGCCATACAACGACTCATACGGAGCCATCTTTATCGAAGAATGATAACTATTGTTGTAGGCGAATTCTACAAGTGGCAAGTGCGTATCCCAATTTCCACCAAGCTCGATCACGCACGCCCGCAACATATCTTCCATTGTTTGATTAGTGCGCTCGGTCTGGCCGTCGGTCTGGGGACGAAACGCCGTACTCAAATTGACACGCGTCCCCAACTGATCTTGCATACTTTGCCAAAATCTTGAAGTAAATCTCGAATCACGGTCCGAAACAATAGATTTTGGAATTCCATGGCGTACAATAATCTCATCGATATACATACGCGCCAACCTTTCCAAAGGAAAATTTTCTCGTATCGGCAAGAAGTGTGCAGATTTCGTCAGTCGATCCACAATAACCCATATAGCATCATGTTGTCTTTGGGTCTTCGGAAGCTTTACCACAAAATCCATCGTGATGTGATCCCACTTCCATTCGGGTATCTCGAGGGGTTGCAAATTTCCAGACGGCTTTTGATGTTCGGCCTTGACTCGCAAGCAAGTTAAACACTTTTCAACATGATTACCAACGTCTCGCTTCATTCCGGGCCACCAATACTCGGATTTCAAATCCTGATACATTTTTGAACTCCCGGGGTGAATTGAGAACTTCGAATTATGACCATCTTCTAAAATGGTTTTGCGCACGCCGCCGATCTTAGGTACCCAAATGCGATCTCTAAACATCTTCAGGCCATTGCTACCTTCGGTTAACAATACACTCTGACCCACCATTCTTTCAGCTTTAATATTTTCTTCCTTAAGGCCCTCGACCTGCCACCTTCGAATGTCGTCAAGGATAGAGGAAGTCACAACTACATGCGTTAGCGCATAGCAGGTAGCTTCTGGATATCTCTTTCGGCTCAAGGCGTCAGCTACTACATTGGCCTTTCCAGGGTGGTAAAGGATTTCGCAGTCATAATCCTTGATCAACTCCACAGCGCGTCTCTGTCGCATATTTAATTCCTTCTGATCAAAGATATGCCTCAGGCTCTTATGATCAGTAAACAACTGGCATTTAGTGCCGTACAGATAATGTCGCCAGATTTTTAACGCAAACGTGACAGCATCTAATTCCAAATCATGAGTCGGACGACTCTTTTCATAAACCTTTAGCTGTCTTGATGCATACGCTATCACTTTTCCTCGTTGCATTAGCACACAACCCAATCCATTTATCGAGGCATCGCTATAAACGGCAAAATCTTCGTTTCCTTCCGGCAACGCAAGCACAGGAGCGTCAGTCAACCGACTCTTCAAAATTTGAAACGCCTCAATCTGTGGCTTTTCCCACACGAACTTCGCATTCTTACGAGTCAACGAAGTGAGTGGGACGGCTAATTTAGAGAAATCTTGGATGAATCGTCGATAATAGCCGGCCAATCCAAGGAAGCTACGAATTTCAGCAACATTTCTCGGCGCTTCCCAACTTTTAATGGCCTCGATCTTGGAGGGATCCACAGAAACACCCTCACAAGATATAACATGCCCTAAAAATTGCACTTGTCGTAGCCAAAACTCGCACTTGGAGAATTTGGCATACAACTGTTCGCCTCGAAGAAGTTCGAGCAATTGTCTCAGATGGACTGCATGATCCTCCTCCGTCTTAGAATACACTAAAATATCGTCGATAAACACTATAACCGACTTGTCAAGCATTGGACGGCACACCCGATTCATCAAGTCCATAAAAGCTGCAGGAGCATTAGTGAGCCCAAAAGGCATCACTAAGAACTCATAGTGTCCATATCGGGTCCGAAAAGCCGTTTTTGGCACATCTTCCTCACGGACTTTAAGTTGATGATAACCTGAACGAAGGTCTATTTTCGAGAAATAAGCAGCTCCTTGTAGTTGATCGAACAAATCATCAATACGAGGCAAAGGATACTTATTCTTTATAGTCACCTTATTCAGTTCTCTATAATCTATGCACATTCGCAAGGTTCCGTCTTTCTTACGCACGAATAAAACCGGAGCACCCCAAGGCGAGGTACTCGGCTGAATGAATCCTTTCTCTAATAACTCTTCCAATTGTGCCATCATTTCCTTCATTTCCGAAGGTGCTAACGATACGGGGCTCGTGCAATTGGTGCAGCTCCCGGCACCAATTCAATCCGAAACTCTACGGATCGATCCGGTGGTAATCCCGGTAAGTCATCAGGGAACACGTCAGGATATTCATTAACTGCTGGTACATCCATGAGGTTTTTCCCTTCTTTCTTAGTATTTTACACACAAGCCAAGAAGCATTGACAACCCTTACCTAAACTTTTCCGAGCCTTAGCCACCGAAATCACTGCGGCTTCCCTTTTTCGTCTATCCCCATACACAAATATTTCTTCGCCTTCCGGCGTGAACAAACGAACGATTCTATTAGCACAAGCAATAGTGGCAAGGTTATTGGCCAACCAATCCATGCCAGCTATTACATCAAATTCTTTGGTGTCTATGGGGACAAGGTCAATATCAAAATTATGTCCGTCTAGGGTCAGCACACAATCGTAGTATATTTGGGTGGCACTGACCGATTTTCCGCTTGCCACATCAACAGATAAGGGAAAAGGCATTAAAGAAGGTATAATATCTAACTTTCGTGCAAATGCTTTGGAAATAAAAGACACACTTGCACCAGAATCGAACAATACTACAGCAGGTAAAGAATTTAGGAGAAAAGTACCGGTTACGACATCCGGCACATCTGGCGCCTCAGCAGCTGTAATCTGATAGACTCTGGCTTGAGGCTTGGGTGGGTTCCCCTTTGATTGGGAGGAACCACCCACAAAATTAGGCTTTGCGACCGAGCCTTTACTTTCGGACGTCGCCAACCTTTTCTTGGGGCAATTCCGAGCAAGGTGGCCCACCTGGCCACATTCGTAGCACGCATCAGTTCGCTTAGGGCACGCAGGACGTATGTGTCCCTCTTCTCCACAGCCATGGCACACAATAGGGGACAAACACTCCCCACGATGAAGTTTCCCGCAACGGTTACACGTAGGCACCGAATTGGAAAACTGAGATTTGGACTGAAAGTTGTTGGAGCTAGCCGGCTTCTTTGAGTGCCTTGACGATTGGGAACGTGAACGGGAGTCTACGTTCTTCGAAAATGATTGTTGGGGTTGCTTAAACGTCCCCGACGAAGACTCAACCTTCGCTTTCTTTGATCCAGCCGCCTCTTGTTCCCTACGGAACAATTCATACTCTCGGAGTCGCGCATACTCCACAGCTTTTTCGAACGATTCCACTGCGCGAACAGTCACCATTTCGCGAATCTCACTTCGCAATCCTTCCACAAAGTAGTCAGTCTTTTGTTTCTCGTCAGCAATCACTGACCCCACAAACATTGCCTTCGAGTTAAACTCGATCAGATAATCGTCCACTGATAGCTCTCCTTGCTGGAACGTCAGGAAGTCTCTTTTTATCTTCTGTACCGCAACAGCCGGACAGAAATGCTTGTTAAACCTGGTTTTGAACTCTACCCAGGACATTTTCGCCACAACATCTAAACCCATTATCTCGACCTCTGAATCCCACCATGTCAAAGCAGGACCAACAAGTTGCGCAGCCGCATACTGCACCTTTTTGTCGTCGCTGACGTCAGTGACTCGGAATAATTTTTCGATTGCCTTGATCCAGTCCAAGGCCTCCACAGTAGTTGCCCGTCCATTGAACGCTGGAGGGCGACAACCAATGAAATTCTTATACGACATTCCCCTTTTTGACTTAGAGGAGCCGTGCTTCCGTTCTTTATCTTTCTTGGGCCTTTCTGCCCTACTTCCACTTCCGGCGCCTTCAGTATTATCGTTACTTGCTTGCTCCCCCTCAGCATTATTTTTCTTTCCCTGAACATTCTGGGAAGCAAGTAATTGGGTCATTAGCTCATTCTGCTGGCGATTTTGCTCCAGCATTTGCGCCATCATCTGCATCATTTGGTCCTCTCTGGACCCTCCACCAGTACGGAAACTGGATTCATTTTCATAATCTGGAGACTGATCCCTGCCTCCCCCATCATTTGAATGTTCTACCTCCTGGTGTAGAACGCGATTCGACTGATTATCCGACATTGTCTGCAACCAACAGTTACAGGTCGGTTCAACACTTCTTTCACACCAAAGTGTGCGCATGAAATTTATTTGTATGTATATGTATATATATATATATATATATATATATATATATATATATATATATATATATATATATATATATATATATATATATATATATATATATAATTATGCTTACGTTAAGTCATAATCTTAAAAGTCTACCCAATATTATCCCCTCCTAGGCCAAAGGTCAATTGCAATTGTTATAATATTGCCGCCTAGGTGGGTCAATAACAGCATCTGAAACCGTGCTCAGAGTAGAGTATCGTCGACTATACTCTGTCTATGAGCTCCAGCTCTGATACCAAATTGAAACACCCATACAACTAATATGAGTATTTCGATACCGTTATACGTTAATTTATACAGAGTACTTGCGGAAATACGATCAAATTAAAACTTTTGCAATTAATAATCATCAACGTGATTCCAAACACTTTGCATGAGACACAACAGAGTGTCGGAAATCACGGAGCAATGTAATGGGGTTACAAGATTAAGTTATCAATTTAGTTACAAGCGAATTAATAAACAGCAACTAATTCGCGTAAGTCCAAAAATGGAAGTCTGCTACTCCCGCCCCCAATCATCCACAAAATATTGAGCTCCTATCCGAGCTCCAAACGATAGCTAACAACTTGGGCCAGCCGGGCCTTTGCCCTTAACAGATCCTGAAAGGAAATAACAACTATCGGGTAAACAACAAAGTTGTTTAGTGAGATTTTAGATTAAAGTACAATGCGATATATGAATGATGCCATGCAATGCCATGAATTCGACTAACAATTTTTGGAGGCCAACTAATGGCTATAAGCTACCACATTGCGGTTACCATACACAAGCTTACCGTACAATGGGTTTACAATCTACTGCTCGATTACCACACCACACGCTTATCAATATGCAGTTTACAATGATGCCATACGATTACCACCACAGGCTTATCGTTTTACTGGCAATAATGGTTACCACACTCAGGCTTACCATTATGATTCCGCTGGGTTACCACACTCAGGCTTACCGTCTCGGCGGAGAGGTCAAACGAACGATCAACAACTTATCAACCGAGTGATAAACAATAATTATGATGTATGTGATGGCAAAGCATGAAAATGACAATAATGATACGAAAGCAGTAACATACAATTCATGATATGCATGCAAATACGTTAATACTAGAACTCACAGTGATACACAATACGCTCTCGGCCTCAAAACCGAGTTATAATCGTCGAAGTAAGAGTGATAGCCTTCACGTGACTTAACCCGTCAAAACTCCTACAAGTAGGTTCATAATATAATATTTTATAAGTCTCACAGCTTATAATTTTCTTAACTTTGGTCCGGACGTATTAGTCGTAAGACCCAATTAATTTTTGGCATCGACCTACATAATTATTTTGGGCTAATTACCCTTCAAAATTGGTGACATGAGTTATTATGGCAAACGATCCTCAAGATTAATTAAAATTACAATTCATGGCCGGAACTGGGCTCAACTCGCCGAGTTCATAAGGAACTCGCCGAGTTCCCATCCGAATCCGGATCAGGGACCAGCCGGGTTTCAAGTCATCCGAACTCGGTCAAGGACCATCCGGATTTCGGATTCCCCCAACCGAAATAAGGTCCGAACTCGGTTCTAGCCACATCCGAATTTCGGACCAACCCATCCGAAATTCGGATCCCACTATATCCGAATCTTTTAACTTAGAACTTTTTCTTTCAAAATTTCAGACCAACTCGCCGAGTTCATCAAGGGAACTCGCCGAGTTCGAGTGCAGGTCTGTCATTCTGCCTTACAGATTTAATGCTCAAAACTACCAAAACTTCTCACATTTATTATAAACGGTTTGGAATCATTCCCAAACATATATATACCTTTCTAAACTCATTTTAATATCAAGAACACTATTTCATTCCTTTTTAAATCCATGAGAGTTCATAAACTCCATTTTTGGGTTTTTGAGCTAAAACCCATCAAACTTCATAAAACTTGAATATTATGCTCATAAATGACGATTCTAACTATATTTCATTATCATTCTTCAAGATCTAGAGATTTCTCCATATTATCCATAAAACCCATTTGAGTTTTTCATCTTCTTCAAACGAAGATGGAGAGGAGAAGAACAAGCAAGAGATTTATATAAATAAATGAGGTTACCTCTTGGATCTTTCAAAATAACCGAAAAGCTTCCACAAATCTGATTTCTTCTTCTTCTTCTTCTTCTCTTTTCTCTCTATTTTGGAGTTTTGGTAAAAAGGTGAACACACACATATGGGTGTGTGTTCCCTGCGTATGTATAAAGCAAGAAAAAGGAGGTTTCTCCTTCTTTTTCCTTTCCAACCCACATCTTTCATATATTTACCATTTCTACCTTGGAATTATTTGCATTTCTTTTAAAGTCCTTTCTACATATTCAAGACTTATATCGTAAAAATTCGTACACCAACATTCATTCATATGTTTTGGACTTAATTAATATTCCGTATCGTATTTTAATACAATAACATTAATTACTCATTATATTAAATAATTGGTTGTTACAATTCCTCCCCTCTTAAAAGGATTCCGCCCACGGAATCAAGTTCCTTCAAATAGAGCGGGGTATTTGGACATCATTTCGGCCTTCGTCTCCCAAGTCATCAGAGACCCACGGTGGTGCTTCCAACAAACGAGCACCATCTCGATCTCTTTATTCCTTAGGTTAATTATTTTGTTGCCGTTAATCTTTTCTGGTTCTTCGACATAACGTAGTCGCTCATCGATTTGTACATCGTCCAGAGGAACGGTCACTGCAAGATTTATCGGACTTCGCTTCAAATAGCTAACGTGAAAGGTGTTATGAATTCCTGCCAACTCAGCGGGCAAATCTAACTTATAAGCTTGAGCACCGACACGCTCGGTAATAGGAAACGGTCCAACATATCGAGGACTTAAATTTCCTCGCTTTCCGAATCTCATAATTCCCTTCCACGGAGATACCTTCAGCATCACTGAATCTCCCACTGCAAACTCAATATCTTTATGACGTTTGTCCGAATATGCTTTCTGTCGATCTTGGGCAGCTTTGATCCGCTCACGAATAATCTGGATCTTATCATTCGTCTCTTGAAGCAATTCGGGGCCCGCTAACGGTTTCTCGCCTGCTTCTCGCCAACACGTCGGGGTTCGACACTTTCGGCCATACAACGACTCATACGGAGCCATCTGTTTGAGACTTTAAGTGTTTAACATTTAACACCAAGTTACATTTGTTTGATTTTTTATTTCATTCAATATGAATTGATTTTTGAAAAGAAAATTACTAAGCTTATAATATTTCCCCATAAATTTCACAATTATTTGCGCACTTAAATTGATGATGAATGGTTAAATGACTGTTGCATTTGCACCATAGATATAGATTTATTTGTTAATGTTTAGGATGATGATGTAATAATTAATGACATTGTAACATTTACATATTTATTTTATTATTTAATCAATATGAAACGACCCGAATTTTTGAAGTGTGAAAAATTGTATACAACCACAAACACTCATACTGTCGTAGCGGGTTAAATTTCGACCCCTATAAAAAATTTCTGGGTCCGCCACTGTGTGTGTGTGTGTGTGTGTGTGTATATATATATATATATATATATATGTGTGTGTGTGTGTGTGTGTAGATTCAAGTTCAAAAAAGTAACTCTTGAAAAATATCACCCTTAAAAAAAAATTTAATTTTTTTTTTTCATAATCGTGTAAAAATTTAACGTTACACAAATACGTGAATTTCATATACGTTCAGAATTTTTCACGTTCTTAAAATTAGGTGAATGTTCTTGTATATTTATGTAAATGGTCATCCAAGTGAATGATTATTCACACTATTCACATGATTCTTTTACCATTCACAAGATTTACTTTTCGAATATAAGATATGATCGTTTCGATGAAAATGTCTTTTGATGTTGGCTTATACATATCTATATGAAAAAACATGTGCAATCATTCACAAGAGGTACACTCGAAATTAAGGGGGTACACTGTTGAACTTGTACATATATAGAGTTAGGTTTAAAAAGATCTCGTTTGAAATCAAGTATACACGAAGGTACCACCTTTAAAAGATCTACTTTTCGAATGATTTTTCACACCATTCACATGATCATTTATTACCATTCAAAAGATTTACTTTTCAAATTCTAATGATGGATTTTTTTTAATTAAAAAGTCTTATAATTTTTTTCTTATACATGTCTGTGCAAAAAAAAAATGTGAATGATCATTTACAACAACAGGGTATACTGGAATATCAAAGGTATGTTGATAAACGTGATATATATACATACATATATATATATATATATATATATATATATATATATATATATATATATATATATATATATATATATATATATATATATATATATATATATATATAGACACATACATATATATGTATATACACACATAAAACAAAATTTGTTCAAATAGATTTTATGTCATATGACGTGTGTATGTAGGTTCAATGGAAAACCACACCTGAAAATTATGAAAACCTACGCATACCGTCTGATTTGGTGCATTTAATTAAAAACACGGTGGCATGATCGTAAATAAGATGATGCATCACACGGGATTTTGATGCATCACACGAGAAATTTGATGCATCACTCGAGATTTTGATGCATCACGCGGGGAATTTCATGCATTTGTGGTAGTGCAGTGCGGTTTTCACAAGTTTTCAGGTGCATTGTGGTTTTCCATTGAACCTCCTTTATATATATATATAGATTGAGCTTCTATGGGGCACCATATGCATCGGGAACCAAATGGGAACAAAAAATGCATTGCTTGTTTACAAATGATGCAATAAGGGTAATATTGGAATACTTTATTTGAATAAATTAATTATTCTTTTAATTAATAGATTAGGATTAAAATAGGAAACTAAATCAATCTCATTAACCATTCTCCATATATTATTCCCCTCTCTCTCTCTCTCTCCCACACACACACACACACAATCGACCGACGAGTTTGAGAAGACGATGATGAGATGAAGATGAAATGATGCATCACGTTGAACTTATGAACCTATGAACGTATACGATGTGAAGAAGACGAATACGAAGATGCACAGTATGAACACGATAATGCATAACCTGGTGCTCCATATGAACACGATGATGCATAACCCGGGAAAGATAAATACGAAGATGCACAGTCAATGAAGATGATGAAGCATCATGTTGGATTTTTGTTCAATTGGAATTTTTTAATTTTAGAAGTGCATTTTATAAATTTATTAGCATTTAATACTTGATTATTGAATTAAATATTCAATCAATATAAATTTAATTTTGAGTTGACTTGATATATTATTTTTTCCGAAAATACCCTTATGCACATCTAATATGTAAATCGTGCATCATAATGCGTTCACAAATTTCATCTTTATTACCCTTTTGCCATTGTAATCTTAGCCATTCATTTTCTAGATCTAACGGTGTATATGGGTTCCTAAGTTGCACGATGCACACAGGTGCCCCATAGAACCTAACCCTATATATATATATATATATATATATATATATATATATATATATATATATATATATATATATATATATATATATATATATATATATATATATATATATATATATATATAAAGAGTAAATAGATTGTTGCTTGATAGTTAACTAGACTGCCAATTGACGTAACTTTCATTTGACACGGGTAATATATATTTTTTTGTTTAAATAGTTAATTCAATTAATTAATACCTACTATGTTTTAAGGGTTTTGTTACCAACTCTATGTTAATATAATCGGATTAATTGCGTCAAAAGGTATCCTACTATCATAGTTTTTCAATTTGGGTAACATACTAATTTTTTTTCTAATTAAGGTAACACATTTCCAAATCAAGTCAATCAAGGTAACCATATCAGATTGAAAGGTAAAAATTACTGACATGACAATTTCTTTGTCCAGTCAACAATTTTTTTATATAGAATTGACAGTTTAACTGTTATATGATGTGCAGTCTTTTGTGCAATTTAAAAGTAGTTTTTAATAATACCTTGCTATTTTGAGCAAATTTAAACATAATTAAGCAATATTAGAAATTAAAAAAACAGATGACTGGATAAGAAAGCTGTCATTCAGTAATTTTTACCTTTTAATCCGATACGGTTACTTTGATTGACTTGATTGGAAAATATGTTACCTCAAATAGAAAAACAATTACTATATTACCCAAATTGAAAAAACAGTGATAATAGATTACCTTTTGACGTAATTAACCCTAGTATAATTAACCCCGTTCATAATTTGGAGGTTCCTTGAATAATTTTTATAATTTTATAATCTATAATGTTTAAAATAAAAATTGAGTCACATCTCTTTTGTAATATTCATGGTTTGTGTTGTTTATTATCGATGTCTATAATTGTTTTAAAATTTGTAATTTATTAAATAGTTATTATTTAAACATATCCGTATATTATACGAGTAAATAAACAGTATACGATAAAATAAGGGTAATGAACAAAATCTAACAACACTTAAAACTAATATTTAAGACAGAATGTTTGCTAAATCACCCATGTCATACATGGAAAAAACCAATAGACAAAAGTGTAGCTGTATTAGAAAAGACAAAACCAAATAAGTTTACAAGTATCTAATACCATATCAACTCAAAAAATCATTACAATGAAATATTTTCTTGAAAACGAAATAAGACTATGTGGTCACACTCGACTCGAATAAGGGAATTTATAAGCTTGATCATGTTCATGTCTATGCAAAATTAAAAAAACATTAGTGTATAAGAATAATCTTTTACTTATTTCGTTAATCGCTCGAGTTGAAAAATACAATAATCAGTATGGATTCTCATCAAACAGACTACAGTATTTATACATGTGTATGTATTTTTTGTAATATTTGAAGGTATGATCTTAAAAAAGGTTCTTGGTCAACTTTCAATATATTATTTGATTGTACACACATGACACATAGCTTACCAACAGTTCCTACCTAAATTCCTACTTTATAATTTCAAAAAGTTATGTATATGTGGACCTAGCTTGCTTATCTAGATTCTCATTTCCTCTATAAAAATGCCTAGAAGTGGATACTTGCTGATGTATATTGTACTACAAACCGTTCATCGTTAAGTCGGTTATAAGTTTGTTTCATGATATATACTGCTGATTCATCTTCTTGAATCACATTAAGCTCATACAGCATTAGAACAGCCTCACAAAATATACATAGAAGTTTTGTTTTAGATGTTTGATCATTGGTTTTGAGAGTTTTCTCAGAAAATTCTTGTCCATTTGGTTCCTTCTAACGAGCCAGTTGCTGAAACAAGTATGTATGTGCAGCACAGACTGATCAGATATCTGCAGACAGGCGAAACCGATCCTTCCTGGAAGTCCATCTTCTTGTTTTATCTGTATATGAACCTTCTCTGTTCTGGCTCCTGATTCGCTTTTTTTTTTTCTGTACATCGATCTCCTTTTGTTTCTGCGTACGTACGCTTTTATATCAATCTTAAGAATTAGACTCAAAGAAGAAGAAAAAATACTACCATCATGTTTGGATCGATCAAGGAAAATGCTCTAGATTTCATTGCTATGGATGAAACATCATATGACTTGTCGTTTTCAAACCCTTCAGATTTGTCATCATCATACCTTAATTCCTCAGGAACATACATGAGCCTTTCTCAGAGGTATTTTAAAAATGAGAAACCTCTTGAGACTTCAATTCTTGATTATCACAAATTCTTTGATAATCAGTCACCAGTGAAGCGATTGATGCACGCAATTGAATATCTAAAAGAGTTCATAAGAAACACAGATGTTCTTATACAACTATGGCTGCCTGTACCTCGAGGAAATGAACGCGTTCTAACAACAGAGGACCAGCCGTTCATCCTTAGCTCGGAGAGCAAGGGCCTACTGAATTACAGAGATATTTCCAAGAACCAATGCTTTGCTACTGATGATGATTCGGAGGCCTTCTTTGGCTTGCCTAGCCTTGTTTTCTTGAAGAAGTTCCCCATGTGCACTCCTGCAGGTTTTCAATTAGTTGGGAAAGAGGATGATCCACATATGAATAATGCTCGGCAGTTGAATCTTTGTGCGTTTCTTGATCTTCCTGTTTTTGAACCAGGGAGTGGAACTTGCTTGGGTGTCATTGAGATCGTGACCACATCTCAGAATGTCAACTATCGTGTTAAACTCGATCACATCTGTAAAGCTCTTGAGGTCTCTTTCTTAATCAACTTTTGTGTATGTTTCTTTCTCATCACATTTCATTTTCTGCCTAGCTATATCTCTAAGACCTTATTTTTACAGGCTTTTGACCTAAGGAGTTCTCCGTTCTTGATTCATCCAAAACAAGAGGTATAACATCATCTTTAATTCCTTATCAATCTATTGATTTCTATTCAAAACTTGTTTCTGATATAACAAGTATATCAGGATTGCAAGGGATCCTATGAAGTGGTTCTGGCAGAGATCAGACAAGTTTTGAAATCTGTATGCGACAGACATTGTTTGCCCTTGGCTCAAACATGGAACCTGTGTTCTCAGCAAGGTAGAGGTGGATGCCAGCAGAATTCTTCTGCTTGCATCTCTGTCGTAAGTTCTGCCTCTTATGTATACGATCCACATGTTTTGGGATTTTACGAGGCATGCTCTGAGCTACACCTGCTTCAAGGTGAAGGTATCGCTGGAAAAGCACTGGGAACAAACCAACCATGCTTTGCTACTGACATCACGGCTTTTTCTAGAATGGAGTATCCTCTCTCTGATCATGCTAAGATCTTTGGACTCTGTGGTGCCGTAGCAATACGACTTCGTAGCACCTACACAGGACCAATTGATTTCATTCTCGAGTTCTTCCTTCCCTGTGATATCAGAAACGATGAAGAACAGAAGCAGATGTTAAGCTCAATATCTTCTGTGATACAACATGTTTCTAGGAGTTTACGTGTAGTAAACGATGAGGAATTAACAGAAGATCCATATTCAGTCAAAGAAACAGCTACACAAGATGAGTCTTCTTGGATTTCTCACATGCTAGAAGCCCAGCAGAGGGGTGAAAGTGTCGTTGTATCCATGGGGTCTCACATGGAGGAACTAGAAGAATTCAAAGTCATAAAACAATGGGATCATCATCATCACTCCACATTGCCTGGACGTGGGAACCAAACTCAGCGACCCAAAGGGAGAAGGCGATCATCAGGCAACAGAAGATCAGAAGAAAAGAAACGTGTAAAGGCAGAGAGGAACATAAGTTTGCCAGTTCTCCAGCAATACTTTCCTGGGAGTCTGAAAGATGCTGCCAAGAGCATTGGGGGTTAGGCACTACTACCTCTCTTAATTGTTATATGTAATAATCAGAATCTTCCTGCTAATTCTGATATCCTGATTACAGTTTTGACTTTTTTGGTGGATGGTTTCAGTTTGCCCCACGACTTTGAAGAGGATATGCAGGGAACATGGAATTATGAGATGGCCTTCTCGAAAGATAAAGAAAGTAGGCCATTCTCTGAAAAAACTGCAACTCATCATTGATTCAGTCGAAGGTGCAGAGGGTACCATTCAACTTGGATCATTCTATACAAGCTTCCCTGAACTAAGCTCTTCGGTTTCACCTAGTCCGAAACCAACTACTAATGATTCTGACAACCTCTGCAAATCTCAAAAAACAGCATCCCGTTCGTCATCTTGTGGCAGCCACAATTCTGGTTCAAGCCTTTGTTGTTCAAAAGAAAACACCTTGTATGCAGAAAAACCTCTCAAAGAACCGGTTCAAGATGAAAGGAAGTCTCTAGTAAGCGTAGGTTATCATGGTTCTAATGAAGGTTTAGCACCTCTAGTGAAGAAGAGCAACCCCGCCATATTACAAGATGAAGGATTTTTCAGGGTGAAAGCTGTTTATGGTGAAGAGAAAATCCGATTGAGTATGTCGCAACATTGTGGTTTGGGAGATCTACAGAGAGAGTTAATGAGCCGCTTTAGCATAGATGATATGAATAGTATCACTCTTAAGTACTTGGATGACGATTCTGAGTGGGTATTGTTGACATGTGATGCGGATCTTGAGGAATGCATGGACCTAAATATAGCATCAAAGAACTGCATAATTAAACTCTTCCTTCACCAACCTTTGCATCTGGAACCTGGAACTTCTTTAACATGAAATGGTTCATCCTAACGACAAAATCTTTTATCGGAAGTCGTGTGGAGTAAAGTGATTAATACATGTGAGATGAATGTGTGTGTGTGTATCAATTTGTATAAAATCAATCCACCCATAACGGCATCATGGACATTATTAGGTTTGTCCATGGATTAGAACATATAAGTTTGTGGAGAGCTATTTTCACTACAGCAAACAATTAGTATTCATGCTTTTGTGACAAGGAGTTTCAGTAATTGCATTAATCATAATTCATATATACCTGGAAGTTTAAACCAGATCTTGTAGTAATAACAAATGTCAGACAAGTTTTCTGCACTTCCATGTACTCTACTTGTTGATTTTATTTTCTTTACTAGAATAAAAGCTAAAGTCATCATTGATTAGAATCAATGAACAAGTGTGACCAAAAGATATCAGATTTCATCATCGTTCGATTGATTCCTTCTGCCATACGCTCTAGCTGAGAATGTAAACTGTAAGTTGTGATTGTGTGATCTTTGATGAAGCTTTTATAATGGCTGTACTTATTGCATTTGATGTGTTTTAAGAAGATATAAGTTTCTTGGTGCCGTCAATGGCATATTTAACCTTGAACCGAACTGAACCAAACCAATATCATCTGCTCCAATTCATAGTTATTGGTTTCAGTTAGATCCCAGTTTGGTTTGATCTCAAACCATGTCACACCCCTACATAAAAGGGAAAATGGCTTCATGAATGGTATGATATGTTGATGTTTTACAAATGCCTTTATTTGCTACGCTTCGTTTTTGATTGGAACGCATGCCTTAAATTGTGATCTAAAGGTCTTGATGTCATGGTAATAGCTTTATCTCAAAAAGACTTCATGATGTAAATAAAACACGGTTTGTAGATACATGTTTCGTGAAACAACATACCATTGACTCGGTATCCTGATAGCAAACCTTTTGTGTAATCTAATGTCAAACACTATTTTGTTGGTTGATTTGTTGTAGAAAACTACACCATTACATCATAGAGTGATTGAATTTACTGTAATTCATATGGGTATAGACCATCATCGGTACCTTTACATTGATGTAAGCACTCCATGCTGTAGAATTTACACAAAACATCTTTCACAGTGCCACTCTGCTGAAAGCAGAGGGCTCTTTCCTCCCCCAAAATGCGACCGGCTATTAAAAAAAATATGTATAAGGCAAAAAAATAAGTTGAGCCGGTTCCTATAAGAGAGAAAGATTACATTACCGATATCTAATAATGATACTAACTCCATACTTTAGAGTTTAGCCTTTGCTTAAAGGATGATCGCAGAAAACAGAAAACCGATTTCTGGAAAGTTTTGATCAGGACTCCTTCAGTTATCAACGTATTCATACTTGGGGGGCTGCAGATTTGATATGTTAACATGACCCCATCCTTTCTGTATTCTGAAAAGTTTTGATCAGGACTCCTTCAGTTATCAAGGAAGTCATACTTGGGGGGCTGCAGATTTGATATGTTAGCATGACCCCATCCTTTCTGTATCTTATTCAAAATTTTCATCGCCATACGGCTGCCATCATCTCTGTAAACAATCAGAAAAGGTTGGTTAAGGAGCAATAAGAAATGGTAACCCATCAACTACAAATAAACAAAGGAAACTTCATGGATAAGAATCACCCCTGCTAGACTGAAAGAAACATTAAAATAATGTACGGGAATGGAGAAAACGATAAAGAAGAAACTACTTGACAGCCATACCTGTGGAGTATGCCCTGCCAATTGTTATCATTGCTATCTGTGACTTTCCTGTTATTAAACACCTTAGCATTTCGGTCTGTTTGATTTGAAACGTTAACCTCTGAAGCCATCTCCAGCATCCACTCAGCAAATTCATCAGCCTCATGCTTATTTCCTGCTATTCGCAAACCATCAATTACTGGCATAAACGATGCAGCTTCAAACGTGTATCTTTTTTTAATCATTTTCTTGAGAACATCACTTGCACATTCTACCATTTCGGCCTTGCAGAGTCTGCCAATGAAATCCTGGTATCGGAAGTTCCCTATGTCAAAACATCTATCCAATGCAGACATGAAAACGTCCTTTGCTTCCAGCAGCTCCTCTCCAGCAACTAATTCATTGAACATGAAGCTGTACAGCACTTCCTTATGACCGCATACGTTTAATGAAATATGAAACACCTCTTGTGCTGGTCTGAACTCTCCTATTTGACATAGAGGTCTGATTAATAACTTGAAGGAAGAAATGTTAGGAGATACACCTTTAGTCAACATTTCATCCAATAGTTTAGTGGCATCGTCAGTTTGCCCGGATTCACATAGACATCTTATCATATTATTGTAAGTAGAAACATTAGGAGAGATGCCTCTTTCTTTCATCTCATCCATCAACCCGTACATTTCAAAGAATTGACTCTTCATTCCTAACCCAAGGATTAGAGAGTTGTAAGTTTGCAAGCTCTTGTTGTGCCCTTTTTTCTCCATGTCCTTGAGAACCCTAAATGCTGAAGACACCTTTCCCTTTTTACACAGATTCCATACAAATATATCGTAAATAATAGAATCTGGGTATACATGATGGCCGATCATTTCTATAAACTTCTTTTTAGCTTCATCAAGCTTCCCATCCTTGCATAATGCACTAATTATGGTGGAGTAAGAGATTAAGTCAGGTATACAACAATTCCAATTGTTATCATCATTGACAAGGCCGGTATATGAATCATCCGGGTCACCAGGAGCAGCCTTCTCTTGGTTCCACATTTCATGCATCGTTTCAACTGCTTTGTCCACCTTGCCACTTTTACATAGACCATCAAGAACAATATTATAGGTTACCGTATCCAAGGCATAACCCAGTTCTTTCATCTTATTTAGTAGTTTCTCTGCCTCTAGTACTTTCCCTTCTTTCCACAAACTCTCTAGCAAACTATTGCATGTGTAATTATTTGGTAAACAGCCATCTGCGATCATGTCATGTAGAAGTTTATTGGCTTCATTGATCTTTCCTTTTTTGCTGTAGCCATGAAGTAAAATGCTATAAGAGATTACATCAGGAGCCACTCCACTCTTTTTCATTAAACTCATGACCATTTTTGCATCACGCAGCATACCATTCTTGCATAGACCATCCATCATGATATTGTATGAGACAATAGTTGGCCAGACACCCTTTTCGGCCATCTCATTGAGAACCAGTTGTGCCTCAAAAATCTTACCATTTCTAATCAAACCTGACAACCAAATATTATAACTTTCTATTTCCAAGGAAACACCGCTTTCCTTCATAGAATCAACCAGTGTCTCCACTTCCTCCATCATGCCTTCCTTGCAAAATCCTTCAAGCATTAAATTGTAAGTTATCATGTCAGGCTGAGGCAACCCTAACTCCTTATCTATTTGCATATCCCTGAAAATCCTGGAAGCCTCCAAAACTTTTCCTGCACTACACAGACCCGAAATCCTGGAATTGAAAGTAACTACATTTGGAACAAGACCGTCTTCTCTCATCCTCTCTACCAACATTTCCGCTTCATCAGTCTTGCCTTGTTTGCAAAAAGTTGAAACTAGTGTATTGTAAATAACAATATTAGGAACAACCTCCACACTCCTCATTACCTCCAAAAGCTCCATACCTAGGCTACCATGGCCGGCCCGGCAATACCCACGTATCAAGATTCCAAAAGTAAACTCATTTGGTACAGATCCTCTGTCACGCATTTTATCAAACAACTTCCGTGCATCTTCCAAGCAACCCGAATCACACAATCCAGCGATCAATAGATTAAAAGTATAAGTTTCAGGGGGAACCCTTGAAAGAATCATATCTTCATACAATAACAGTACACAATTTGGTAGATTTTGTTGAAGGGAGGAGCGGATAAGTAGATTGTACAAGGAAAGTGGGAGAGGCTTAGTTGGGTGTTTAGCTCGAAGTGCTTGGAACTGAGAAATAGCAAGAGTGACATGACCTGATTTAGCTAGAAGTCGCATGAGCAAGAAAAGTGTGCAAGTGTGGGTTGGGTGTGAGAGGAGAAGTTGGTGAAGTGAATTAATTTCTGTAAACATTTTGGCTCGGATAAGGACATGGGTGACGAGAGTGAGTGTTGAGTTAAAAGCATCAAACTGGAAGTTGGGATTGGAGGCAATTCGTTTGAAAATCTGCCAAGCTAACTTCGGATTGTTGGTGTTGTTGATGAGAGCCTTTCTTAATTCTCGAGCTTGTTTCATGATTTTCATGGCATGGGTTGACTATAACAAGAAATAGGCTTTTAACCCAAATTTCCATTACAACCAAACATTAATCAATTCTTTATCAATTGATGCAACACATTCTTTAATCATTTAATGCATAATAATCAATTTTTGTCATTAGATCTAGGGGTGTTTACCAGTCTGATTCTTCGGGTTGAAATCCTTTTGGACCTAGACTGTTATAGAAGCAATTTAAATATTTACCAACCAAAAACCAAGTTTGAAATCGATTTCGTTTGGTTTCAAAACGAAAATCTGAATTCCAGACACCATATAACTTGCAGCATTACTAAACTTTCAATCTTTTTCCTCAATTCGATTTACAACCAAATGGAGACTTAATTAGCAAATGGGCAGCATGTATTCGTTATGAACTAAAATTAGCACTGAAGAATGCAACTATACACACAAACATATTCACATAAAGTTGTTAATTAATTGGGATTCAGATGCAGAAATGGAAGAATCAAGCTGAGAGAGTGATAGACGACGAGGGAAGCAAGTAATACCTTTAATTATAAATATTCTTGGGAACTCTGAATTACACCCGAAACCATAGTTATAGTCATAACAAATGAAGATCACGAAAAGCAAATAACAAATTACCGATCTTAGTGTGTGTAAACACAAATTAAAGAGGAAAGTAGATTATCACAGTCTCGCAGAGGATTTAGAGTAACAGAGAAGGATAAACAGTCACAGGGAGTGGTGAGTGGTGGAGGAGAGTGGCTGTGCGGCGGAGGCGATTGGCAATCGACGACTCACAAGTCACAGCCGACGGGACTGGGGCTGAGGTTGTCGATACTCGAAATCATTGAAGATAACTTTTCAGTTTTCACTTTCGGCAAACGAACTTCATTTTTATCATTAACAAGTCATACCTGTTTAACAAATCACCGACAACTTTTCAATTATCAAATATAGTAATATATTTTTATCAATAATAATAATATATTAAATTAAAACCTAAATTTTTTAAGTTTTCTAAAATGTCATGAACATCAAAATAAACTTAATTTATATTTTAAATTTTGTTGTGGAATTTATAATAAAATTTTAAGTTTTTATTTTTCTATTATTACTTATTTATTTAATAATATTATTACTATGTTTAGTAACTATTTTTTTAAATTTTATTAAATTTATTTATTTATAACTTTTACTTTTTCATAACCATATAAAATTTTAATGTATATTTTGAATATTTACAGTTACATAATATTCGATTATTTATTCCAAATTATATATAATATGCACGAAAAATGCTATGAATCATTCTAATTTTCACTTTTTACAAATAAAAAAACTACGAACCATCATTTTCTTAGTTTTTCCAAACAACGTAATACAAATCGTTCAAGTATTTAGTTTTTCCAATCTAAATGAGTTATAGTTTTTTTATTTAAAAAACCAAAAATCAAAATGAGTATTGGTATTTTTCATTTTAAAAATACTATAAACCACAATTATTCATAATTTTTCCTTTCCTAGAAAAACTAAAAAAGTAATGGGTCGTAATACTTTTTCATTCATAGTAATTTTCATTTGGAATTAAAAAATAACAAATTGTTCAACATTTTGATAAATTCCAAACGAAACGGATTACAATCCATTCTGATTTTAGCTTTCCGGAATGATAAAAACTACGACCCATTCATGTTTTAGATATTTTTACAAAAAACTGTAAACCATTCTAATTTTTCATTTTTTCTAACAAAATAATTAAAACTCATTTATTTTTGTGTTTCTAACAACCAAAAAATACTATGAATTATTCCGATTTATAGTTTTACTGATTGAAAATATTGTAATCCATTCTGATTTTTAGATTTTCAAATAAAAACGTACAACTC
Source organism: Centrapalus pauciflorus (assembly GCA_020465985.1). Classification (NCBI taxonomy): domain Eukaryota; kingdom Viridiplantae; phylum Streptophyta; class Magnoliopsida; order Asterales; family Asteraceae; genus Centrapalus; species Centrapalus pauciflorus. Next base: position 158,062 of record JAANYP010000154.1, read on the forward strand.
ATTTAGATTGAAAATTTAAAAAACCATAATGGTTCATATTTTTTTTGTATAGAAAAACTAAAAAATAATATGGTTTATATTTTTTCTTTGAAATTAACAAATTAAAAATTATTCAATTTATTGATCTTTCCAAATGAAAAGTACTACAAGTCATTCAAGTTAGCTTTCCAAAATGAAAAAAACTACGAACCATTAATTTTTTAGATATTTTTGAACAAAATCTGGTAACTGCCTTCCTAAAAAACGCTGCATTCTCAGCAACTGCCGCACCAGCGTCGCCGCCAGCGTCTAGGACGCTGGGTAGGACGCCGCATCCCCTCTTTGGGACGCCCAGACTCTGTAATGCTGCACTTCAGACGCTACTCCGGCGTCTGGGACGCCTGCTGGGACGCTTTGCACGAAATCCACACTCCAGCTACCATTTTTTCTTACTTTCTTGCCAAGCAACTGAAATCACAAAACTTACATTAGCAGTACCAATTATCTCACATTTACACATTAAAACACAACAAAAACACATAAAAATAGAAGTGATTTATATCACTGATCAAACCTCCCCAACTTACACCTTGATCTCCCGAACAAGGCATCAAAACAGAGATGTTAGGCACAAAAAGGCCTTAGTCAAACCTGCTGTACATCTGAGGGGGAGATTTTTAATCAAACCTGTTGATGCATTTGAAGGTTAAATTTAAGGCCTGTTATATGCCTTATTGAATCCTGAAAATGATTTGCAATATCAGCCCAAAGCTGTTTACCATGTTGCATTCGTTGCAACAAAGACAGTTTGTCCAAGTTGTTCTGTCTGCTGAACAGGCTGGGCATAAACTGTCTACGCTGCTCAACTCTTTTGAGCATCTTGGACAGTTTTTTAAGTGTTCTGTTCTTTGTGAACAGAACCTGTTCTTTGTGAACAGGTTAAACACTTTATGGAATATGTTTCCAAGTCATCATGTATTGTTTTTGGCTACAAGATCAGTTTACAAGTCGAAGACAAAGTGGAAAACAGAACTGCACACCCTGCCCACGCTGTTCTGTCATATGAAGACAAACATATATTTGAAAAGGGTGACAGACCTTTTCTTATATCAAAATGGCATTAGCAAAAGAAGAAAGATGGAAAGTTGACATTCCTCTTTTGGTTAAAGCCTTATGCAACAGTGACAAAAAGGAAAAGACAAAGATTCTGCCATGTAAAGACAAAGGTACTTTATCAGAACGTGCAGAAAGGTGTTTTGTCCTTTTGGAAAGACTCTCCACTATCTCTTCTGTCCAATGAAGAAGCTTCACTGAGATTCTCCTTTTGAGTATAAAGGAAGCTTCTAAGGATAAAGAAAAAAGTCAAGAGTGTGAAATCAGAACGTGCATTGAAGTGTGTTATTCCATGCATGCAAGTCTGCTTATATAAAACAGTCAAGTGTGTCTAAACTGTTCTTGTATAAGATGTCCTTCTGAGTCTTGTAAAAACAGTGAGTGCTTCTAAGTGAGTGTATTCATTGTAACTAGTCTGAGTGAGTCTTAGATTAGCTAACAAACTGTTGTATCTGTCATCTCAGCTTGAACCTTTCCGCATTCAAGCTTGTTTGTAATTAACACTTGTTAAAAATATACACAAACATTGAGAAAAAGATTGTTAAGTTTTAAATAGCTGTATTCACCCCCCCTCTACGGCTTAGAACTATACACTTGGGAAACCTTTCGGGACCTACAACCGTGTAAGGTCTTGACACTACAGATCTATCCTGACGCGACACACACCAACGAGTGCGGAATCCTCGTTAGCGGCTTGACGGTAAGATCACTAACACGAAACACGGAGACTACCACGGCGTTGTACGATCGACTAAGAACGAACCTACACGATGATTCTCTCCGAAAACACACACTATTGCTGATACACTCGAGATCGCCTTCTGCTAATCACTCACATGAAATCTGCAAAAGTCCCCTAATGATTCGAGTTAATCCCTAATTATAGAGACCCATTCGAGTTTGTCATGGGACAAACTCGAATCCAGGCCCAAGGCCCATTCGAATTTGTCTACATGACACATTCGAATTTACCTCCTATGTTAAATTCGAATTTATCCTATATTCGAATTTCACATGTCCAACTTCTATTTGAATATATGGTTTAACTTATGTTTGAATTTTCGACTTTATGTTTGAACTTCTTGTAATACATTACATCAAGTTCAAACAATCAATAAATATCAAACACACAAAATCACATATATCAAACACTAGTTAATATTGAATATCTTGTAATATCACTTATACAAAATGCTAACACAACTTAGACTGCTATCGTCACACAGGGTGTACCAACAGACTCCCCCTTGACGATAGCTTCTAACTAATTACATTTTGGCTAAGTACTGGAACTATATAGACTGCTACCTGCATATAAGCCTGCATCTATACAAACCTTTACTACCTTCTGGTACTTCCTGGCATCAGACCTCCATCCTTCATGAAAGAAGATAGGTTGATCATTTAGCTTCTTCAGGTCGTCCTTCGATAGATTTATTAAGTGCAGTGGATCATACACTCTCAAAATTACTTTATCCTGTGTATCCTCCATTATTGCTTCAGCAGTTTCGTTATCTACATACCACCACTTCATGTCACTCAAAACATTCTGTGGCATTGATTTCATAGGCACCCTTTTTAAGCACTTGACGAGTTTATAAACCATTCTGGCCCAAGGCCTTCCTGTATGTGGATCAATCCTTGTTTCATCTTCCACTCTCTTTCCCGTCCTTGGCTTGAGTCTTTCAAAATTTCCGGATCGACCCTCCTTTCTGATAATCTTGGCTATAACCTCAGCATAAGGATCCTCACCGATATTGATTAACTCTTTCCACGCCAACTCCTTTACTTCTACCTTCGGCAATGTATTAAATACTCTGAGCGTCCGCCTAAGGTATTGAAGTCCATCTCTTCTTTTCAGTATGAATAGCTGCAGTTCTCTGTCGAAGAACCAACTTATAATTCCTCCTGAGAGACTTTCTGCTCCAGGAATCCTCATCTTCTTCTTCATCTTCGACTTTTCTTTCTTTTCTTCCTTCTTGAACCATAGATTCATTAAATCAGCTCTGGAAGGCTCTTTTTCTTCTTCTTTAAGTTCAGAGTCTTCGACCGAGGCTATCTTGATCTCATCTATATCAATCACATTGTGATTATATTGCACATATAACTCCGTGATAGGCTGTGAATTGATAATCACTTCGTTGACATTATCGTCCTCGTCCTCTATCACATCATCGTCAGATCTCCAATCAACTACATCCTCCGGTACGAATTCTCCTTCTTCCAACCCCTCTATCTCCTCTTCAAAATCAAAATCCATAACTTCTTCCTCAATATCTCTCAAGGCGTCTATCATTTCACTTTCATGAGTCTTTGAAGAACCAGTCTCATCTCCTTCTCCTTCTTCAACACCAGCCTGACTAGGCTCCCCCTGAACTTCAGCATATAGAGCAGCAGGAAAATCTACTGGTTCATTCTCTTTTGGCGCATTGGGATCATTGCCATCGTCATCATCTCCCCTTGGCTGCTCCTCAGGATCCCTACAGCTCGTCTCCCCCTGAGCCTTTAGATTTTTCAATAATTGCTCAATTAGGGATCACATCGATCGAATCTCAGCAGCTTGATCTGCAACAAAAGTTTTAAGCTCTAAATTCTCTTCCTCAATCTTTCCAACATACTTCTTCAACTCAGCATTATCTTTGTCAACATTTACGTTATGCGCCTGTATTTCACCAATAGCTTTCGTCAACTGAAAGATTTGGACTTGCTGGAAGTCAACCTTGCTCCTGAGCTCAGAGAACCTTTGATTGTCTGTGAAGGTTGATGAAGCGGATGGAATTGACTGGATAGGAGTTGGGATGATTGGTGAGGGAATTGATGTTTGAACAGGTGGTGGTGGTGGCGGAATGGAGATGGTTCTGATGTCTGAGCGATAGGTATTTCTGGCTCAGGAGCAGAGGCTGAAGAAGCTCCCTACATGAAACGATGCCTTTTGGCCCTATGCCTAGGCACCAAAGGTGTTATTTCTTCTTCTTCAAAATCGGAGTCATCGTCATCAGAAACTGACGATGCTCTTTTCTTTGTAGCCTCTTCATTGATAACCAATAGCCTTGACCCATATGTCCTTATTCTGATAGTTGGATTGTCTGCCTCTTTCTCAATCTCAATCTCTTCAACTTCTTCAGACTCAGAATCAGAAGTTGACTCGGCTTCACCTGCTGCCTTAGGTTGATAATCATCAATCTGCTTAAAAATGTCAACTTCCCCTTCTGGAGGTTCCAAGATATTTTCAATAAGCTTAGAGGTAATTGCCTCATTGGCATGCGGCCCATCTGCCCAAATCTCCTCCAAAGTCTCCACCCGTGGATCAGATACGGGGTTACATTTGACGGACCCGCTTCCTCTGGCTCCTGCATTTGACTTGTTGAAGACCTAGCTGCCTGAGTTTGTCTCGCTGTTGATCTTTGCCTCGTCCTTTCTTGCTGAGGCCTTGGCTGTTGCGGTTGCTGTTGTTGTTGCGGCTGCTGTGGAAATTGAATTTCCCCTGCCCAATTGGCACCTTCACCGACTTGAAAATCTGGATTGACCACCGCACCAAAAAGTGGCACTTCCACTGGCCTAGCTAATCTCCCTCTATGAGCTTGACAATCTACAAAGATTCCTTTGTCAATCACAGCAACACTTTGAATTTCGTTCAGCTGTGGCAGGTTCGGTAGGAAATGTCTTATCAACATCATTACGAATCTCGGATATAGCAGAAATCTTTCTCGGTCTGGAGCTGTTATTTGTTGAACAAACTTTGTAAAGAACATCTCTGAGTAGCTAAATCTTTGATTGTAAACCAGCGCTGTCATCCCTGACTGAATCTTCGATACGATATAATCGAATCCTGCTTTCTTGGCAGCAAAACACACCATAAAGATGTGATCTAGGTATCGCCATTGCCCTATGTTAGGCACAAAAAGGCCTCAGTCAAACCTGTTCTACATCTGAGGGGGAGATTTTCAATCAAACCTGTTGATGCATTTGAAGGTTGAATTTAAGGCCTGTAATATGCCTTATTGAAACCTGAAAATGATTTGCAATATCAGTCCAAAGCTGTTTACTCTGTTGCATGTGTTGCAACAAAGGCATTTTGTCCAAACTGTTCTATCTGCTGAACAGGCTGGACACAAACTGTCTACGCTGCTCTACACTAGTGAGCAGCTTGGGCAGTTTACAAGTGTTCTATTCTTTGTGAACAGAACCTGTTCTTTGTGAACAGTCTAAACACTTTATGGAATATGTTTCCAAGTCCTCATGTATTGTTTTTGGCTAAAGGATCAGTTTACAAAGTCGAAGACAAAGTGGAAATCAGAACTGCTCAGCCTGCCCAAGATGTTCTGTTTACTTGAAGACAAAAGGATATTTGAAAAAGGGTGACAGACCTTTTTCTTATATCAAAATAGGCCTTGACAAAGGAAGAAAGACGCAAAGTTGACATTCCTTATTTGGTTAAAGGCAATGCAACAGTAGACAAAGTGAAAAGACAAAAGTTCTGCCCACATGAAGACAAGTCTGCTTTTCAGAATGTGCAGAAAAGTCTATGTTGTCTTTTCAACAAGACTTCTCCTTTTTCCTTTCGTCCAATGAAGAAGCTTCACTTATATCCTCTGAGTGAGTATAAAAAGAAACTTCCAAGGATTGAAAGACTAAGCCAAAAAGCTAAGTGCTGAAGCCAAGAGTGTACGTGCATTCAAGTATATCTTTCATGCATGCAAGTCTGCCTGGATAAAACAGTGTTCTGTGTCTAAGCTGTTCTTATCCAAGCTATTCCTCTAAGTTTTGTAAACACAGTGAGTGATTCTTAGTGAGTGTATTCATTGTAACTAGTTTAAGTCTGTCTTAGACTAGTCAAACATACTGTTGTATCTGTCATCTCAGCTTGAACCTTTCCGCATTCAAGCTCGTTTGTAATTAACATTTGTTGATAATATATACAAACATTGAGAAAATTGTGTGTAGTTTTTAAATTGCTGTATTCACCCCCCCTCTACAGCTTAAGGCTATATACTTGGGTAACCTCTCGGGACCTACAACTGGTATCAGAGCAGTTTAGAGTGTGTGTCATTCTAGATCTCTCATTCTTCCAAAGTTTCCATGGACAACAGTGCTGCAAATTCCTCATACTATGACAATGGCTCAATGGGCAAACCTCCAAAGTTCAATCATCAGAACTTTTCTGGTTGGAAGTGCAGAATGATGCTCTACTTAGAGAATCTGGATGTGCAACTACCAGAGATTGTAATGGAAGGTCCCTATGTGCCAACCTCTGTTACAACTATAACTCCTGCTGTTGAAGGAGCTGCTCCTGAAATCAGAACATTTGAGAAAGCAAAAGCTCAATGGTCTGATGAAGACAAAAGACTGGTGGCTCTTGATGCAAAGGCCAGAAATAACCTGGTCATCTCTCTGCCTGATGATGTGTTCAAACAGGTTGAGAAGATGAAGACTGCAAAAGAGATGTGGGATACTTTGTGTACCGTCTATGATGGACCCACAATCACACTTGACAACAGGATTAATAATCTTGTTAGACAGTATGAAATTTTCTTTGCAAAACCAAAGGAGACTCTCACTGAAACCTACACCAGGTTTACTGCTCTTGTAAATGATCTCAAAGCTGTTGGGATCACCAAGGACATCCTGACTTTGGTAAACAAATTCTTAGACGTCCTGCCTGAAGAATGGAATTATTTCTCTACAATCCTAAGGAATTCAGGTACCATCAAAAGTATGGATCTTGTTAATCTATATGGATCCTTACTGAATGATGAGCAGTCAAGGCAACAAAAGAGAAATGCCTTGGAAATATCTAAGAAAGGTGCAGCCTTTGTGGCTAGTGTGAGACAACCTGTAATCAAGTGAGTGATGTGTTCACTCAACCTGATCAACAGGCTGATGATAAAGAGGAAATGTCTGATGAGGAAGACAATGCAGATATTGTTGAACTGGATGATGAGCAAATGATAGCCATGCTTGTCAAAAGGTTCAACAAGAAAAGGTTTGGAAGAAACATGCTGCAGGGAAGCTCAAATGCTATTAAAAAGAAGGCATTTGATAAGACCAAAGCTGAGTGCTTCAAATGTGGCAAACCTGGCCATATAGCTGCTGATTGTGTGTCAAAAGCAGTTGGTCAGTCATCCAAACCACACAAGACAAACAAGGATGATGGCTATAGGGTTAAGTACCTGATGGCTATGGCTAAGCTGAGGAAGTTGGAAAACTCAGTGGTTTCCAACCGGCAAAAGGGACTCATGGCAGAGACTTGTGACTGGGAGGAGTCTGATTCATCATCTGATGAAGAAGACAATCACTGTCTGATGGCCAACACTGATGTCCCATCAACAAGCAACTTCAAACAGGATCTGGCTGAAGCAGAAGCTTTTAGCAGCTTGGAGAACTGGAACCCTACAATGATGTATAAGGTACAAAATTTTATGGATTACAGTTCTGAAGAAAAAGTTAAAATGTTTGAATATATGCTTGTTGATCTGAAAGCTGCTATTGAGAAGCATACTGTTTTATTATCTGAAATCTCTAAGCTTAAAACTGATCTTGAAACAAAATCCAGTAAACTGGACAGTTTCCATAAGTTGGAAACTGAACTTGATGAATTAAAACACATCAATTCCATTTTACTGGAAGAGAAAAGAGAAACAGATATAAAACATGCTAAGCTTCAAAAGATAGTTGACTCTTGGTGCCAATCTGCACAAAAAGTCAGCCACTGCATAAGTCAGCAGATTCCTGCACAAATCCAAGCCTATCTTGGAGGAGATCTTGACACAGCAGCTTCCATTGTTGAGGTTAATAATTTAAAAGAAGACTTGTCCACTATTGGTGAGCTTCCAAACACTTTTATTCAAAAAGTGAATGGTAAATTAATCTCAACAAACAGGTTTGTTAGGCCTCAAAACACTGATAGCTCGTGTGAACCTAGCTCAAAAGCTGCTAATGAAATAAGTTTTCCATCAAATAAGCTTGCTAAGTGCTCTGCTGATTCACACAAGCAAAAGAAAGGAAAGCATGTTCAAGCTGCAGCTGTGGACTCCAAACCTGTTGACAAAACGGGCTTTGGGTCTAAAGCTGTTATAAAAAGGCATACTAATCCTTTTAATGCTGAACATTTTGAAAATAAGTTTTCAAAAGATAAGCAGTCTGCCTTTAACAAGAATAAGTCTCATGTTGAAGGCAAACCTGCTGTGATTTCAAATAAGTTTTCTAATCATGGTGGTAAACTGGTTTTAAATAAAAGTAAGTCTTTCAAAACCAGAAATAATGATTATGTTGATAGACAACATCAATCACATCTCAGGAAGGACAAAGGCAAAGCCATTGCTCAACCTGAGAAATCTGGGAATAAGTTTCCTAAACCTGTGGAAATTCAAAAGCCAATTAAGCTTCCTATCTTTGACATCTGTCCTCCTAAAAAGAGGAAAGAAGAGACATGCAAAGCTGCTGCTTTTGAACTTTCCACTCAAACTGTTGATTCATCAAATAGTAATAAGTTTGCTAAATCTAATGGTTAATTCAACAGGAATAACTCAGAATGTGTTTCTGAAAGGTCTTCTTCTAAAAATGCTAAAAGGAAAAAATATTATAAATGTTGAATGAAGACACATCTGGCCAAAGAATGTCCTGAAACTGAGGACATGAGGCCTGCTGACTCTGATGGTTCCCTCACAGCTAACATAAATAGTGTTGGAAACATCTTAGTCAATGAAAGTGGTATCCAAACTGATACCATTCAAATAGGAAATATTAGTGTTGATATCACAAGTCCATCAACAAATGTTGATGAAGTAGGAGACCTCATCTCTGTGATGAGTTCCCCTAAAAATGACTAATATTCTTTTGTTCACTCTGCAGGAAAAACAACTATCCCAGGTTTGGTACTTGGACAGTGGCTGCTCAGGGCACATGACAGGTTGTAAGGACCTACTGAGTGATCTCAGGCCTGAAAAAGGGCCAAAAGTCACATTTGGTGACAACGTACAGGGATCCACTGAGGGATATGGAACTCTTAAAGCTGGTGCTGCAGTGTTCAGAAGAGTAGCCTATGTCGATTCAGAAGAGTAGCCTATGTGGATGGGCTGAAACATAACCTTGTTAGCATAAGTCAACTGTGTGATGCTGGCTACAAAGTTAACTTTGATGAGCACCTGGGTTACATATTGGATCCCCAAGGCAAAGTTGTGCTATGTGCTCAACGAAAGAAGGGTGTATATGTTGTGGACATGCAATCTGCTGATCCCACAACTGAAACCTGTTTTCTCACAAGAACAAATGCAGACCTAAACTGGTTATGGCACAAAAGGCTGGCACACCTGAACTTCAAGAACATCAACAAACTCTGTAAGAAAGAGTTGGTGACAGGTTTGCCTTCTATGAATTTTGTTAAGGATAAACTCTGCACAACTTGTGAGAAATGCAAGCAGAGGAAATCATCATTTAAATCCAAACATAACTTTTCTATTGATACTCCTCTCTTCTTAATCCATATGGACTTGTTTGGACCTGTAAATGTCCCAAGTCTAGGAGGAAGAAGATACACTCTAGTAATGGTTGATGAGTTCTCCAGGTACACATGAGTTATCTTCTTGAAGAGCAAAGGAGAGGCTGCTAGAGAAATTATTGGATTTGTGAAAAAGATGGAAATGTTGAACTCTGCCCAAGTGAAGCAGCTTAGAAGTGATCATGGTACTGAATTCAGAAACAGTACTCTTGAAGACTTCTGTGAAGAGAAAGGAATCACTCAAAACTTTTCAGCTGTAAGAACTCCACAACAAAATGGAGTTGCTGAAAGGAGAAACCGAACTCTCATTGAAGCTGCTAGAACCATGCTATGTGCATCTGGTTTACCTTCATCATTTTGGGCTGAAGCCGTTAACACCGCCTGGTTCACCCAAAACAGATCCTTAGTGGTGAAAAGGTTCAACAAGACTCCCTATGAGCTGCTCAAAGGGAGGAAGCCAAATTTCAGTTACTTCCATATGTTTAGGTGTCCCTGCTTCATTCTGAATCAAAGGGACCAACTGGCAAAGTTTGAACCAAAAGCTGATGAAGGTGTGTTTGTTGGCTACTCTGCTATCTCCAAAGCCTACAGAGTGTACAACAACAAAAGAAAGGTGATAGATGAATCTATCAATGTCACCTTTGAAGAGTCCAAGAATGCTTCCACCAAAGCTGTTCCTGAATCAGTTTCAGGAGAATTAAACTTTGATGATCTCATGCATTCAAACAGTGAAGATGACTCAAAAGCTTCCACTACATCCAGTGTGGAACCTGTTAACCATGATGGGATATGTTCAACAGTGGTCAGTCATGTTCAACAAGTGAACAGGCTCAAGACAACAGTGTGTCTGAAAATCTTGAGAGCTGTTCAACAGGACCTGCTGAAGCTGCTGATAACTCAGGAGAATCCTCATTGAAGAATGATCCTAAGTGGATCAGATGTCACCCCAATGATCAAATAATTGGTTACATCAACAAAGGGGTACAAACAAGGTGGGACAGCTTAGGGAACTTGTGTATGTTCTCTAGTTTTGTTTCACTAATGGAGCCAAAGAAGGTGGATGAAGCACTAAAAGATGCCAACTGGATCACTGCCATGCAAGAAGAACTTAATCAGTTTGAGAGAAACAAGGTATGGAAGCTGGTCCCTGCTCCTAAAGGTAAAACTATAATTGGCACTAAATGGGTTTTCAGGAATAAGATGGATGAGCAAGGTCATGTCATTAGAAATAAGGCAAGACTGGTTGCTCAGGGTTATAGACAGGAAGAAGGAATTGACTATGATGAGACATTTGCTCCTGTGGCCAGGCTAGAAGCAATTCATTTGTATCTAGCCTACGCTGCTCATAAGAGTATTAAGGTATTTCAAATGGATGTGAAGAGTGCATTTTTGAATGGGAAGCTGCAAGAAGAAGTTTAAGTCAAGCAGCCTCCAGGTTTTGTAAATGAACAACATCCAGGTTTTGTCTATAAGTTGGACAAAGCTCTCTATGGTCTCAAACAAGCCCCTAGAGCATGGTATGACACTCTTACTGAATTTCTTTTGAGCAATGGGTACTCTAGAGGTAAAGTGGATACCACATTGTTCATAAAGAAGGTGAAATCTGATATTATGTTTGTTCAAATTTATGTGGATGATATAATATTTGGTTCTACCAATGAGCAGTTATGCAAGAATTTTTCGTTACTCATGAAATCCAAATATGAAATGAGTATGATGGGAGAACTTACTTACTTTTTAGGATTACAGGTTAAACAAACCTCAACTGGAATTTTCATAAATCAAAGAAAGTATACCTTAGATCTCTTGAAAAAGTTTAAATTTGATCAAAGTTCTTCTATTAAAACCCCAATGGCAACCAATGTAAAATTGGATGTTGATGCCAGTGGCAAAGCTGTTTCAGTAACAGCTTACAGAGGTATGATTGGGAGCCTGCTATATTTAACTGCTAGTAGACCTGATATTATGTTTGCCACCTGTTTGTGTGCTAGGTTCCATGCTGATCCAAAGGAATCTCATCTAGCTGCTGTTAAAAGAATCTTCAGATACCTAAAGGGTACACCAGGTTTGGGTCTTTGGTATCCCAAAGACTCAAGCCTTGAACTAACAGGGTATTCAGATTCTGATTGTGCAGGCTGCAGGCTAGATAGGAAAAGTACAACAGGTGAATGTCAACTCCTTGGTGGCAAGTTGATAAGTTGGTGTAGTAAGAAGCAAAACTCAGTGTCTACTTCTACTGCTGAAGCTGAGTACATTGCTGCTGGAAGCTACTGTGGGCAGATTCTGTGGATGCAGCATCAGCTTGAAGACTATGGGCTTGTGTATAGGAAAATTCCTATTCTGTGTGATAACACAAGTGCTATAGCCATTTCCAACAATCCAGTATTTCATTCAAGAACAAAGCATATTGAGGTCAGACATCACTTCATCAGGGATCACATTCAGAAAGGTAATGTGGAGGTAAGTTTTATTTCCACAAATGAACAGCTTGCAGACATTTTCACCAAACCTCTTGATGAAACCAGGTTTAATTACCTTGTCAGCAAGCTGGGCATGCTAAACAAATGTGACTAAGTGTCCTCAAAGGTCTAAAACTTTGTATGTCTCACACTGCTCAAGTTTCTCAGAACAGCTTAGACAGAACATCTTATGCATATTCTGTACTTAGCCATTTTTCTGAAATCCTTGAACAGCTTGAACATACAACAGGCTGAACAAAAATAGTTTACTCGTCCAGCCTGCTCTGATGGTCTATTATTCACCCTGCTCACTCCTTCAAACTGATTTACAAGACACTGTCTTGTAACCTGGTCAGCTATTGAACACAACCTGATCTTACATGGCTGAACAGGTTGAGGGCACAGTTTGAAGAGTGAACAGCTTGTGATGACCTTGCTCATCACAAGTTTGACCAACAGCTTAGACCAACAGTTTTTAACTACCTTTCTTCATAATTAAGTTACTTAATTTTTATTTTTAATTAACTTAATTACTGCGGATAATGTGGGTTACGTGTGTTAGTGATTAAAAAGGGCTCAAGTGGTCTGACAAACGGTCTGACATGGACAACCGTTTCGTTTTCCGTTAACGACTTTTTCAAATCAATCGCCCAAATGTTTCTCTCTCATACCCACTCACATTCAAATCCTATAAATACCCCCTACTGTTTCATCTTCGTCTTTCTCACTATTTCCAGAAATCCTCAAGAACCCTAAATCGACTAAGTGTCTTCTGCTTTTCTAAACACAAATCCTTCACAAATGGCTCAAAGAAACAATCCCTTTCTACCAGTATTTGTTGGTGATGATGTACAGAAACACTCGTCAGTCACCACAATGCTAACCATCAAACCCACTAACTATATTGCCAACCTCACAATCCCCAAAAACTATGTGGGGAAAGGTTATGACTAAATGGTGGAGTTTTTGACAGTTCATCCGTTGAACTACGCCATGACTGCTACTCCTGGTGTCCTGTACCAGGAGATGGTGTACGAGTTTTGGTACACTTGTGCCTACAACCCCAACACCAAAGTCATCAAGGGGACTATTCTCAATGGGACTCAGACCATTGAGATCACTACTGATCTTCTCAGGGAAGTACTTCATCTGCCAACTGCTGATTCATATGACATGCCTCACCCTGAGAATGAACAAATGGAAAATTTGTTACGCTTCTGTGGTGTAGCAGAACCCAAATTCGGCGCTACGCTGTTCAGGAAGGATCTGTCTCCTACCTACAGCTTTCTATTTGCCTCAGTGGTGATGTGCTTTAGCAGCAAAGTTGGTTCATTTGACCAACTGAGCCGTGATGAAATTCCAATAGTCCTACAGCTGGTGGATGGGACTACAATGGACATGGCTAAGTGGATTTTTCTGAGCTTGAGGAACCTGGTGCAGCAGGAGACAAGACCAGCTGCTGTTCGATACCCCAGGTTTCTGAGCCTCATTTTCAGACACATTTGTGGTGAGCACTTGTACAACTCTCAGCCTTTACTTCATACTGCTGCCTTCCCTGTAATAGGGAATAGAGTTTTCTACACTGATGTTCTTCCAAATGAGCCTCCTCTGTCAACACCAATGAGGAGGTTGTTAGGATTGGTGGAATGACCCTCTGATGTGAGGGTGGATCCAGAAGCTGCTCCCAACGCAAAATCCAAAGCCAGGTCCAAGCATATTAAAAGGACCATGGCAACCATTGAAGCTGGGCCTGTCCACAAGAAGGCCGAAAAGCTCAGTCTGAGTCTGCTTCCTTGGCCTCTGTGGCTGAGGGGGAGCAGACTCCTCACCCTGGGTCATCTGTTGACCCTGAAGCCTTTGTGGCTGGTGCCTCTGTGGCACCTGAGACTATGGAACAGGCCAACCCAACTGTTCCTGACCCAGTCTCACACCCTGTCCAAACATATCCTATCACCTCTCCACATTCACCCACTTCATCCATCCAATACCAACGCAAATCTCTAGCCAAAAGAAAATCAGCCAAAACAACCAGCTCCTCTGTTCTCTCTCAACAGGGTTCAGTTGTAAGAGAAGTCACCCCTGCTGTCTCTCTTATTTTGGGAGAAGGTTCAGCACAATTGGAGCCTGCTTCAGTCCAACCTGTGTCTACCTAGAGTCAGCCTAGACCCTCTGGTTCCTCCCTATATGTTTAGCACAATTGGAGCCTGCTTCACTCCAACCTGTGCCTTGAGACTCCCTATATGTATTATGCCTACCAACATATCAAACTTGAAAAAGTATAACACTTAGAATTTAAGGTGCATTATGTGTGAAAGCTAAACACTTAGAGCTTGTAAAGACTGTGCTAATTTTCGTCACTTTGAACCTATGCATCTAAGACTTAACTCTTTTTCTCATATTCTCTTTTTTTGAATTTTTTATGCTTTATTTTTTAATTTTTTTTTTTTGTTTTTCATAAGTAAAAGTAAGAAAATATAGTAGCCTACTCACTTACTATAAAAGGAAACTATCCTAAGTTACCACACTTACTATAAAAGGAAACTATACTAAGCTACTAAACTTGCTATAAAAAGAAAGAAATACTACTGCTATAAAAAGAAATAAAACTCTACTAAGGTCAACTCACTCTGGATTACGCATTTCGTTTAGTTGAATCAAATACTCAAAACGTGACTTATCAAAAGCTTTGGTAAATAACTCAGCATTATTATCATCTGTTGCCACTTTTACCAGCTTGATTAAGTTCTTTTCAGCACAATCACGTATAAAATGATGTCTTATATCTATGTGCTTTGTTTTATTATGTTTAACTGGATTATTAGTTATAGCAATTGTTGACTGGTTATCTATCCTAATAGGAGTATGAGTGTAAGTCAAACCGTAATCCCGCAATTGTAGTTGTATCCACAGAACCTGTGAACAGCAACTACCAGCAGCAACGTATTCGACCTCGAACGTTGACACGACTACCGAAGTCTGTTTCTTGCATTGCCAGGAAACGAGTCTCCCTCCTAGGAACTGACAACCTCCAGTTGTTGACTTGCGCGTCAAGCTGCATCCTCCGTAGTCTGAATCAGTGAACGCCTCCAATTCTAGATCGCCTTCTGCGTGTACCAAAGTCCCAACTTCGGTTTCGACTTGAGGTATCGTAGAATCCGCTTCACAGCTTTCATGTGCATCTCTTTCGGATTAGCTTGAAACCTTGCACAAATACAAACAGCAAACATAATATCAGGTCTTGAAGCAGTTAAATACATAAGTGACCCAATCATGGCCCGATATAACGTCAGATCCACATCGGTATCACTTTCAGTACCCGGTCCAAGGTTGTGATTCACTTGAATCGGCGTGCTGAAGTGAGCTGTCAGCTTGGTTCCCCCATCCCGAAGCGCTCTAAGATGTCATAGACATACTTCGTCTGATGAATGAACATGCCCTCCTTCTTTTGGTCAACTTGCAACCCCAGAAAGAAGTTCAACTCACCCATTGCATTCATCTCGAACTTTGACTTCATCACCTTTTCAAAATCCTTGCACATTTGCTCATATGATGATCCAAAGATGATATCATCGATGTACACTTGTACCAAGATGAAATATTCTCCTTTTCGCTTCACGAACAGCGTACTGTCTATCCTTCCTCTTTCAAACCCATTTTCTAACAGATGGTTGGATAGAGCCTCGTACCACGCCCTTGGTGCTTGATGCAATCCATACAGAGCCTTATCTAATCGATATACTCTGTCTGGATATTTCGGATCTGTAAACCCGGGCGGCTGTTCTACATACACCAGTTCCTTCACTTTGCCATAAAGGAAATCACTCTTAACATCTAATTGATAAACCTTAAAACCCTTGAAGGAAGCAAAATCCAGAAACAAACAGATTGCTTCAAGCCTTGCTACTGGCGCGAACACTTCATTGTAATCGATTCGTTCCTCTTGGTTGAAACCCTTTACCACCAATCTTGCTTTGTTGCGAGTGACTATACCCCGATCATCTCTTTTGCACTTAAAAACCCATTTGGTTACTATTGCTATTTCTCCTCGAGGTAATGGAACTAACTCCCACACTTCTAGTTTCTTAAACTGTGATAGTTCTTCCTGCATCGCTTCAACCCTTGAAGGAAGCAAAATCCAGAAACAAACAGATTGCTTCAAGCCTTGCTACTGGCGCGAACACTTCATTGTAATCGATTCGTTCCTCTTGGTTGAAACCCTTTACCACCAATCTTGCTTTGTTGCGAGTGACTATACCCCGATCATCTCTTTTGCACTTAAAAACCCATTTGGTTACTATTGCTATTTCTCCTCGAGGTAATGGAACTAACTCCCACACTTCTAGTTTCTTAAACTGTGATAGTTCTTCCTGCATCGCTTCAACCCAAGAGTTGTCTTTTAGTGCCATTTGCACATTTTTCGGCTCTACTTGCGAGATAAAGCATGAATAGAGGCAAGTATGAAAGGACTCGGAGTCATTTATCATTGACAACAACACTGTGTTGTTATTTAAACTACTCCTAGTCCTCACACCAGCATTAGGACTTCCTATAATGCTTTCTATAGGATGGTTCTTGTTGATCCTAGATGTCTCTATCTCATCAACTCTCAGATTATCTCCCAAATTAGATCCTATCTCTCCTAGCGGGGGAACGACTTCAGACTCCAAATTTTCTTCCTCATGGACATTTTCCTCAGAGTTAGAAGTAGTTGTCTGATTCTCGTTTGTAGGTGCTGCAGGATCAGTAACTTCTGGAAATCTATCTTCAGTTGAAGTAGGCTCAGATGTTGATTGAAATGTGGTCCTCGGAAAGCTATGACCCTCGTCATTTAGATTTAACGACGACATGTCCTTTTCGATAGTACCTGCATTTTCATCCAAAGGAATGTTAAATGAGTCAAACAGTTTGTCATAGTCAAATATCCATTCCAGACCTGTTTGGGGTTCATGTGTATAACTTGTGACTTCAATGTTATACACAATCTCTACTGTACCATTAGATTTGTTAAAAACCCGTTTGTTTGGTGAGTTCGGCACATAACCTAGGAAGAATCATTCGTCAGCCTTTTCACCAAACTTTGGTTGATGTTTTGTTTTCATTAAAGTACATGGTACCCTAAAAGGTTCGAAGCCAGTTAAATTAGGTGGCCTTTTATTCAAAACTTCATAACAGGTTTTGTTAAAAGATTTGACAGTAAGGACCCGGTTTAAAACATGGCATGCGGTATTCACTGCCTCCCCCCAAAACATGGTAGGAAGCTTTGAATCCGAAAGCATGGTCCTTGCTGCCTCAACCAATAACCTGTTTTTCCGTTCGGCCACCCCATTTTGTTGTGGCTCATAAGGTGCACTAAATTGATGCAATATGCCCTTTGTTAGGCAATATACACAAATTATTGTGTTTTTAAACTCTATTCCGTTATCACTACGAAGTCGTTTAACCCTTGTTCCATAAGAATTCTCCACTTGGTCTAAGAACCCGATGAGCTTAGCAGCCGTCTCGTCCTTTGTACCTAAAAAGAAAACCCAAGAAAAACGCGAGTAATCATCAGTAATAACTAAACAATACCAACTACCACCTATACTCCTTTTGTTGATTGGTCTGAAGAGGTCCATATGCAACAAATCGAATGTGGCAGCGATGGAGTTCTGAGTCTTGGACTTGTGTGCCTTCTTGTGTTGTTTTCCTTTCTTGCACGGTAGACACTTATCCTCGAACTGAAAACTCTTCATAGGAACACCTTGCACCAGTCCATTTTTCGTAATGTAGTTCATTTTCCTTAGGTGCAAGTGTGCCATGCTTCTGTGTCATAAAACCGACTCTGTCTCTGAAGCTTTAGATAGCAAACAAATTGGTCCCATCGAAGATTCTGGCTTGTTCATGTCGAGCATGTACAAGTCATTCTTCCTTGGAGCCCTCATCAGTATCCCCTCAGGTATTTTGAACCCCGATTTTAGCACTAATGCCTCAGTATCGGTAAAGAGTACTGAGTTCTTCTTATCACAGATTTGAGATACACTAATGAGATTATGAACCAGTTTATCAACGTGATAGACTTGATCCAGTTTGATCGTCCCATTAGTAACCACTCCAGTACCGGTGATATTTCCTCCTTTATTTCCAGCGAACGATACGAATCCCCGATTCCCTCCCTTGAAGTCTGCGAGTAGACTTCTTTCCCCTGTCATGTGCCTGGAGCACCCACTGTCGATGAACCATTTGTTGTTTAGACCTGTGGTTATCTCCTGCACATGAAAGAAAATAGGTTAGTTATCACGAGGAACCCAAGCCATAACTGACTTGGTAATACCATTCTCGTCCATATACTTAAACTTTTTTAAATACCCATATCTCCTTTCAGGTGACTTGGGTCTTTGAACTGGAGTTTGTTGTGGTGCCGAGTGATTTAAGTTCACTCTTTACCTTTGTATAGGCATTTGCTGTGGAGCTCTTGAATAATTACGATTATAATTCATTTCAGACTGATATCCCTGAGCTCTACCTGGTGTTTGATGTCTAACAGGAGTGTGTGACCTAACCGGAGTGTAAGCTCTGCTAGGTGTAGTACTCCTATATTGTTGTTGCGGTCCAGACCTAGATTGATTAATGACCCGATTTGGTGAATTAGTCCTAATCACTTCATTTGGTCGACCTGACACCGGTATTTGTTTCACAACCGATTTTGGTGTAGCTTGCACAGTTTTCTCGGTATTCTGAGAACTACTAGTGCTTGCAACACTTGGAGAAGGCTTAAGTTGTTCCCGCTTTCCTGTCTTAGGAGTAGTATCTACTTTCCTATGCGGACAGCTAGAAGCAACATGCCCCCGTTCGTGACATCTAAAGTAAGACATCTTATCAATTGACTTTTTGTGCGTGCCCTTTGATTTAGGTGTCCCAATAGTGTCTGGCTCTTTTGGTTCAACTATAGCGACCGATTCATCATCCTGATCATTAAAGTCAATTTTGTGTTGTCCTACTGGTTTATCACTAGAGGATGGCACAAATTTAACTTTCTTAATCTTGCTATTAGTAGCAGTCACCTTAGTTTCGTTTTTCCTTTACAGTTTCAGACACTGATTCCGGTAGTTCCTCTGAGTCAACTGATTTCTCAGTTTTCTCCTGAGGTTGAGGTACATAATTGTCATTGAAAGGTGGAGGAATCTCATGATATCCTAGACCTACAGGCTTCTTAGACTGACGCTGTGCATCTAAGATTTTCCCTAGGTTAAGAGACGAGTTCCTAAACTTTTCAAGTTTACTATTTACCTCAGCTACCTTTACCTTAGACTCAGCTAGCTCTATATCTTTGGTTTTCAGCTCCTTGGTTAATGCCTCAACATGTTCATACATGAGTTCTAACTTAACACACTGTTAGCTCAGTTTGTCCTTTAGAACTATAACATCCTGTGCATCAGCCTTAAGCTTATCCCTAAGATCTTGATTTATATCTACTAGGCTAGCATTATCTGTTTTTAACACTTCATTTTGAGCAGATATGTTTTGATGTGATTCCAGTACTAAATTTAACCTATCGTTAGATGTAGCACATAGAACACACAAGTCATGGAAAAGAGAAAAATTCAGACTTACCTTGGTATGATCTGATTCTACGTTGGCCATCTGAGCGGCAAACTCCAGAATTGTCTGATCATCTGACTTCTCTACCCACATCGGACTGCTTTCATTCTGACTGCTCTCCCCTGTGATTTCCTCTGCCCCTTCACTTCCAGTCTCAGTTACTTCAGCCATAAAGGCTCTAGCGTTCGATTCTGGATGTGTACTCCAGTCATAAGTGCCGTCCAGCTGTCTGTCGGATGTGACATTAGATAACAAACCAGCTATATTCGGCTGACCAAATGCACTACTCGGAAGATATCGCCCTTGTGATTGGTTCTGATACTGTCCCTGATTCTGATACTGTCCCTGGTAATTCTCTACCTTCGGTCTCTGACACTCTCTCGCGAAGCGTCCTAACCCTTAACAGTTGTAACATTTTACCTTGGACTTATCGAACCCAATCTTATTGTTACTCACATTAAGATTTCTACCCGTCCTCTTGATGAACCTCTTAACTCTCTGAGTTACCATGGCCAGTTTCAATTGTAGATCCATCTCTTCAAGATCATCAGGGTCTACCTGATCGTAATCCTCTTCCCAAAGTGCAGGATCGTTGATTTTGCCCTGAACGCAATTGTCGTAAGCGGCCACGAATGAAGCCCAAAGATTCAGATGGTCTTCAGCCGATTTTGCGCTCATATAGGCATCTTAGAATATCCCTAAGATGTAGATGTCGGAGTAGCCTGATGCTGCTGCTCTTCTGGTCTAGCAAACCCTAAGAAAGCCCTACTCTGTGAGTCTTCTGGCTCAGCCGGTGGCGACGTTTCTCCAGAGAAGAAGGATGTAGCTGTCTTCATTTCAGCTGCCACAAAAGGTTTTGATTTTCTGAAATACATTGCTGGATCTTGAACTTGATCATAATTCGATTCTTTCTTCAGTAACTCAAAACGATACGCCCTCAGCGTTCCCACAACATTCTTTAGAGTCAGAGTATAGTATTTGTCCTCATCATGCTTAATTAAGGCCACATACATCGCCCATTTGGCTGGTAACACATCCAGAAGCTTATTATTCTTCTCGTGTCACTATACTCAATGTCATGACTGTCTAACTCAATTAGCAGATGATAGAAACGTGTGATAGTCTTATCCAGCTTTTCATCCTTCAATGCTTTGAAGATAGCAAACTGCTGCTTGAGCATTTCCATTCGTTTCCTTCTAACCCTCAGGTTACCCTCACATCGTTTTTCCAATGCCTCCCACAGCTCTTTTGTTGTCTTCTGATTGCGGAAAGTGTGTAGTATGTCCTGAGGTAATGCCATTTTAATGATAGCATATGCACGGTTCTCTACTTCAAACAGCTTTTTATCGTCATCCTTCATCTTAGAATAAGGAACAACCTTTTGTCGTCCTTTGACTTCAGCTGTAGGTGGAATGTATCCCTCGTCGATACAAATCCACATACGCATATCATTAAATTGCACGAAGTCGGCAAACCGATCCTTCCACCAGTAATAATCTTCAAGTTTCATCAACTTTGGCGGAGTATTTGCTTTTCCGACCTCGTGATCCATCTCCAGAAACCTTTGTAGACTTGTCATTGTTTCAAATATTTTTGGATTTAAACTTAATTAATTTAATTCGAAATTAATTTAAAATAATACTTTCGAATTTGGATAAATTCGAATCTACTTAATTTTAAACTGTTTTTGAACTAAATTCGAAATTAAGTTTGAAATCAAACTATATTCGAAATTAATGGCAAAGTCGAATGTTACTTAATTTCGAAACACTTAAATTCGAATGACCACTTAATTCGAATGTCCCACTAAACTCGAATGTCCTCTATTCGACTTTAGTGCAAAGTCGAAATCCAAAGAAAAGTCGAAATGGCCAAATTTGAAACCAACTTTAAGGAAACTTGATATTTCGGTCAAACTCGAAAATAAGCAAACCCTAATTTCTCCTTAACAAATTCGAGCGCCGCAAATTCGAAAAACGGCTAATACCTCGAGTTGTTCACGTTTTTCAGAGTAAATCAATATTTTTACAAGTAAAAATATTGATTTTGATAAAAAAACGTGAACTACAACAAAGTATTTCCCAGAATCCAATTTGATAAGCTCGAAACTCTCAAATAAAACGTGAGATTAACCGTCCAAAAGCGTCAAGAAACCTAGGATGTATCTTTATGAACACGAAGAACACCCCGTAGGCTCTGATACCACTTGTAAGGTCTTGACACTGCAGATTTATCCTGACGCTACACACACCAACGAGTGTGGAATCCTCGTTAGCGGCTTGACGGTAAGATCACTAACACGAAACACGGAGACTACCACGGCGTTGTACGATCGACTAAGAATGAACCTACACGATGATTCTCTCCGAAAACACACACTATTTGCTGATAAACTCGAGATCGCCTTCTGCTAATCACTCACACGAAATCATTAAAAGTCCCCTAATGATTCGAGTTAATCCCTAATTATAGAGACCCATTCGAGTTTGTCATGGGACAAACTCGAATCCAGGCCCAAGGCCCATTCGAATTTGTCTACATGACACATTCGAATTTACCTCCTATGTTAAATTCGAATTTATCCTATATTCGAATTTCACATGTCCAACTTCTATTTGAATATATGGTTTAACTTATGTTTGAATTAATCTTTGGATTTTATGTTTGAACTTCTTGTAATACATTACATCAAGTTCAAACATACAATCAATAAATATCAAACACACAAAATCACATATATCAAACACTAGTTAATATTGAATATCTTGTAATATCACTTATACAAAATGCTAACACAACTTAGACTGCTATCGTCACACAGGGTGTACCAACAAACTGGTATCAGAGCAGTGTTAGAGTGTGTGTCATCTCTAAGATCTCTCATTCTCCCTACGTTTCCATGGACAACAGTTCTGCAAGTTCCTCTTACTATGACAATGGGTCAATGGCCAAACCCCCAAAGTTCAATCATCAGAACTTCTCTGGTTGGAAGTGCATAATGATGCACTATTTAGAGAATCTGGATGTAGAACTACCAGAGAGTGTAATGGAAGGTCCCTATGTGCCAACTTCTGTTACTACCATAACTCCTGCTGTTGAAGGAGCTGCCCCTGAAATCAGAACCTTTGAGAAGGCTAAAGCTCAATGGTCTGATGAAGACAAAAGACTGGTTGCTCTGGATGCAAAGGCCAGGAATAACCTGGTCATCTCTCTGCCTGATGATGTGTTCAAACAGGTTGAGAAGATGAAGACTGCAAAGGAGATGTGGGATACTTTGTGTACCGTCTATGATGGACCCACAATCACACTGGATAACAGGATTAACAATCTTTTTAGACAGTATGAACTTTTCTTTGCAAAACCAAAGGAGACTCTCACAGAAACCTACACCAGGTAAACTGCTCTTGTTAATGATCTCAGAGCTGTTGGGATCACCAAGGACAACCTGACCCTGGTGAATAAGTTCTTGGACATCTTACCTGAAGAATGGAACTACGTTTCTACCATCTTGAGAAATTCAGGTACCATCAAAGGTATGGATCTTGTAAACTTATATGGATCCTTACTAAATGATGAACAGTCAAGGCAGCAGAAGAGAAATGCCTTGGAAATGTCCAAGAGAGGTGCTGCCTTAGTGGCCAGCGTGAGACAACCTGTTGGGCAGGTATGTGATGTGTTCACACAACCTGATCAGCAGGCTGATGATGAAAGAGAGGAAATGTCTGATGAGGAAGACAGTGCAGATCTTGCAGAGCTTGATGATGAGCAGATGATAGCCATGCTTGTCAAAAGGTTCAACAAGAAGAGGTTTGGAAGAAATATGCTGCAGGGAAACTCAAATGCTGGCAAGAAGAAGGCATTTGATAAATCTAAAGCTGAGTGCTTCAAATGTGGCAAAACTGGCCATATAGCTGCTGACTGTGTGTCAATAGCTGTTGGGCAGTCCTCCAAACCATACAAGACCAACAGGGACGATGGCTATAGGGTTAAGTACCTTATGGCCATGGCTAAGCTGAAAAAGTTGGAAAACTCAGTGGCTTCCAACAAGCAAAAGGGACTGATGGCAGAGACATGTGACTGGGAGGAGTTTGATTCATCATCAGATGAATAAGACAACAACTGTCTGATGGCCAATACTGATGTCCCATCAACTAGCAATTTCAAACAGGACTTGGCTGAAGCTGAAGCGTTCAGCAGCTTGGAGAACTGGAACCCTACAATGATGTACAAGGTACAAAATTTTATAGCTTACAGTTCAGATGAAAAAGTGAAAATGTTTGAGTATATGTTAGTTGATTTAAAAGCTGCTGTTGAGAAGCATAATGTTTTACTATCTGAAATCTCTAAGCTTAGAACTGATCTTGAAATTAAATCTAGTTGTCAGGATCAGAATGTTACTACCTAAGATTAACTAGTTTGAATTGATCAAAGTATAAACCAATAATCTTGTATTGAATCAAAGTCCAATTAAGAAGTTTGCGGAACAACACTTCATTGTTTTTAAGAAAAACTTTCAGAATTGCTAACAAATAAATATAATTGAATAAACAAAATTACTTGTATTGCTGAACTCAATGATTACAATCACCTCTAATCTGTTTGATTAGACGAAGAACACAAATTGTTTTTAGGGTTTTACAACCTTAGAGGCTTATGAAAACTTAAACAAAAAGCAATTACAAACTTGAACGTGCAGAAACTTGTTACAATAGAAAAACCTATTCTATGTATTTATAATGCTTTCTGATTTGTTTCCTTGAAGGACTCTGACTTCTCTGATAGTAGATATGCTGGAATCTTCTTGTAAATATCTCTTCCTGAATATCAGCTTTTTCTGTTTATGAAACTGTTGAGCAGCTTGAATGAATTTACTCTGGCAGCTTCAACTTTTGTACTAGCAGCTCGAACTTCTTCAACTAACAACATGAACTTTGTATTTACACAGAAAAACTACTAACAGTTTGAGAAATCTAACTAACAGCTTGAACTACTTAGAATATTTCCCAACAATCTCCCCCTAACTTAAATTCTTTACAAGACTTTAAGTTCTATACAAATAAGGAAATAAAACAAAGTAAAACTGTTATTTACAAACCAAGGCTTCCAAAAACTTACAACTGTGCAAGTTTCTGATTGACAGCCTTCAAAAATTCTTTCTTCAGATCTTCTCTATCACAATATATTCTCACTAACCTCATCTAAAGTAACAAAGCCTTTGGAAGATCATAAAATTAAAAATTGAAGTACATACCGGATCCATTTGCAAATTTGAGTCTGTGAGTCTTTGATTTGACAAACAGATCAACTTGTGCAATCTTCATCTCCTTGGCATCTTCTATATCTTTCCTTATTGACTCAGGATCCAAAATTCTTTTCAGATCTTTGATGGCTTGCTTGACTTGTGGAAGAGAGGATCTGACTTAGGTTACAGACCCACCATAATGCATTCTTGTAAGCTCATCTCTGGTCATCCCTTGGACTATATGCATTAAGCTTTTATATTCTTCCTCAGGACCAGATTCTCTTCTTACTACAAAATGATATCTTAAGTCAATGTTGTCCATTGGCTTAGCATACCAGTAAGTAATAAGAGGCTTTGTGAAGTCATGCTGGTCTAAGGATTTTTCAATTTCCATCACTTTCTGAAGCTGATGCTCAAACAGTATCCTTTTTACCTGATCCAACTTTGCCTGTGAAATTATATCTGATTGAGGATTAGAAGCAACAGCTTGAACAGAAGGAGCAGAATCATTCACACCAGCTTGAGCATTACTTATACCAGCTTGAACCGGTTCTTGTTGACTTTGGACTTCTTGTGAGACTTTGGCTACCTTACGTTTTTCCATCTCTTTGTCATGGATATCTTGCAGCCTCTCTGTACTCATGGACTGAGCCATCTTCTTTGGAATACCAGCTGATAAGGTAAGATTGATCAAGAACTTTCTATGCTCAGCCTTTGAATGCCCTGTTGGCATTTTCCTCTTTCTCTCATTTTGTTTGACCACAAACCCTCTTAGATAATCACCTAAGGTTTCATCATCTTGCATTGGGGCATGGGTTTGCTGGTCTAAAGCCTGATCTTGTTCTTCTGCTATTTTTCTGGCAATTTCAGCATCATTGGCAATCTGGGCTTCTCTAGATGAAAATTTGTGCTTTGGAGACTCAATGAGAATGCCTTTGCCCTTATCCTTGGTTGCAGAAGATGTACCTTGAACTGTACTGATGGGAGCCTGAATTCCTTCTCTGATAACAACTCCAGTTGTTCTTGTAGAAGCAGCTTGAGTTTCTAGGCTAACAGCTTGAGCAGCTGTTGGGACTGCTAGCCTAGAATCTTGGACTGTTGGCATAAGAGCTGCATGGACTGATGGAGGGATCTCCTGATTCTCCCCCTTTTTAGATGCATTGGTTTGGTCAGGAGGACCCACAACCTTTGCCAAGTGGGTTCGAATCAGTTAATCTAATTTAATGATCTTATTTCCACAGAGGGTGAACCCCATATGGAGATAATCCATTCTCTGATTTTGAGCAGCTTCTATCTGTCTGAGGGAAAGTATTTGTGCCCCTTGTGCAGCAAAAATGGACTGATAGTATTCCAACATTGCTACAACTGGTTGCAGCTGAGGATCCATCAGTAGCATAAGTTGCAGACTAGCCTCAAGATCAGCAAACGAATGTGGTGCTTGTGATCTATCACTGGCAGGAATTCTAGAAGTAGAAACCTCTGGACCCCTCTGTTCTTGGTACTGGGGACTTCCCAATGGTGCTTGCACACCTTCTGTTGCCATGGGTGTGGTCTTATGGATGTTGACCCTGTCCTGTGCCTCTTGTGCAGATGCAACAGTAGTGTCAGCCACAGAACCCATATGGACAACCTCTGTTGAGATGTCCACCTCCAAATTGAGGTTGGGATTGTCCTCAGTGGGTGCCCTTTGGATATTCTGTGCAGAAGTGTCCTCCTGCACTGGGATATTTGGCTCTTGTAAGAGGGCTGAGGAGGAAGGAGCTCCTGAACCTCTTTTTCTTTTGTATAATATGATTGGGGATGTGGATTTATCAATAGGAACAGAAGGCATTTGAGTATCATGAGGAGTAGGTTGGGGTCCTGGGGGTGAAGCAGTAATGTTAGGCTGAGCCTGCTCAGGACCCTCTACTCTGTTTCTTGGAATGATGCCCAACATTGCAGAAGGCAATGGGGCATCCACAGACAAAACATTGGCACTTGTTTTTAGAATACGTTTTATTGAAGGTAAAGAGTGCCTATGGGAAACATGAATCCTTTTATGTACATTGAAATTACTGCAAGTTCTTGCAATAATTTCAGCCAAAAATCTAGGATACATCAAAAATTTCCCATGTTTTAGGGCATGATGCCTTAGCATACCCTGAAAAATCATATTAGAAAAATTGAATTTAGTTGGCCCGTTGATAAACACACTAAGGCAGTGGCTATATTTGATGAAAATTCTGACCAACCAGTTCTTTTTGGGCTTATACATTGCTAAATAATATGTACAAGATACTTCCACTTAGGGGCAAAATTTGTTTTAAAGAAAGTATAAGATTCAGCAGGTCCCCTATATCCAATAGTATGAATACCATTATGTAAGGCAGTAAGGGATAGGTCTGTTATACCTGAGTCATCTTGAAGATGCAAGTGTTGGCGTATGATCTCCTCAGTGATAGAAACAGTGTTGCCATCAATTTTGGATGTCAAAGATGTGACTCCATTAACGGTTTTGAGGGAGGCATGTTTCCAGAACTGTTCAATATGAGAGATGTAGATGGTGGGATTGATATTGAGGGCATGATTGATATGGGAACTTCGAAGGAAGTCCATCATGTCGTTGAATGGTTCAAGATCAGTGTGTTTGAGAGAGTAGGGTAGGCAGTTGTGTTCTTTGACAAACTCCATTGATGATTGATGGATTAGGGTTTCAGTGATGTGCGGGGGAATTGCTCAGAGAATCGAAGAAAGGTTGTGGAAGATATTTTGCAACTGGTAGTTACAATAGAACAAAACTGGAACCTTTAAAGGTTTTGAAAATATCTAAACCCGACACACTTATGGAAATTACCAGATTACCCTACACACTTTGACAGATCAAGTGAAACAACTAACAGTCCGAGAAAATGAACTAGCAGCCTGAGAAAATACTCATGCTGTTAGTTGAAAATTAAGCAGCTGCTAATGAAACAGTGACTCCCCCTTAATCAAGCATATGTAATAGATATAATTTTCATAAAATAAGAGAGAACAAAGAAAAACAAATTAGTCCATATTAACCATGCCAATATTTGATACTAGGAAGGTGAATCTTCCTACATCAAATGGTTTTGTAAATAAATCAGCTAAATGGATCATCAGTATGAATTTTGGTAACTTGGATTAATTTCTTCTCATTACAGTCTCTTATAAAATGAAATCTAATGTCTATATGCTTGGTTTTGGGAAATTTCACTGGATTTTATACAATGCTAATTGCACTTGAGTTGTCAATGTAGATGGGAGTGGATAGGAAATTCATACCATAGTCTCTCAGTTGATTCTGAATCCACATCACTTGGGAGCAGCAACTTGCAGCTGCTACATATTCTGCTTCAGTAGATGAAGTGGAGACAGTTGTTTGCTTTCTGCACTGCCAAGAGACTAATCTTGCTCCCAGATATTGACATCCATCAGTTATGGATTTTCTGTCAATGTTGCATCCTCCATAATCACTGCCAGAATAGGCTGTTAATTCAAGAGGAGAGTCTTTAGGATACCAGAGGCCCAAATGTGGTTGGCCTTTGAGTTATCTAAAGATTCTCTTAACTGCAACCAGATGGGAGTCCTTTGGAGAACATTGAAATCTGGCACAAACACAAACAACAAACATAATATCAGGTCTAGAGGATGTTAGATACATAAGAGATCCTATAAGGGATCTGTATAGATGAATGTCCACATCTATTCCATCATTGTCCGTATGAAGCTGTTTGTGAGGATCCATTGGAGTACTTGCAACTTTGGTATCTTTGTACCCAAACTTTTCCAGTATGTCTTTAACATACTTTGATTGACTTATGAAGAGTCCTGTGGGTTTCTGCTTGACCTGCAATCCTAGAAATAAGGTGAGTTCTCCCATTGAACTCATTTATAACTTTTTGTGAATCAAAGCTTCAAACTCTTTGCACAGACTGTCATTGGTTGACCCAAAGATAATATCATCAACGTATATCTGTACAAGCAGAATCTCAGATTTGATGGACTTTATGAATAATGTTTTGTCCAGAGTACCTCTCTTGAATCCATTCTATAGAAGGTATGATGACAAAGTGTCATACCATGCTCTAGGGGCTTGGTGGAGTCCATAGAGGGCCTTGTCTAGTTTGTAGACTCTGTCTGAATACTTGTAGTCCTCAAATCCAGGAGGTTGACACACATAGACCTCTTCTTTAATTGTGCCATACAGAAAAGCAGGCTTCACATCCATTTGATACACTTTGAACCCTTTGAAGCTTGCATAAGCTAAGAACAGTCTGACGGCTTCAATTCTTGCCACTGGAGCAAAGACATCATCATAGTCTATTCCTTCCTCTTGAGTGTACCCTTGTGCTACTAGTATTGCTTTGTTCTTGATGACTATCCCTCTCTCATCCTTCTTGTTTCTGAACACCCATCTTGTACCAATGGCTCTCTTTCCTTTAGGAAGATCAACTAGTGTCCATACATTCTGAATCTTGAATTGTAGAAGCTTTTCCTGCATTGCCTCAATCCAAGATGAATCTTTCAAAGCTTCTGATGCCTTTTTAGGTTCTAGCTGTGACATGAAACAAGCATGTTCAAATGCCGCTAGACTAAATTCAGGAACTGCTGGTTCAGCAGCAGTAGTCTCCTTGTGAACCATTGTCCTTGTTTGCACAGGTGTGCGTGGATCACCCATTATTTGATTGAGAGGATGATACTTGTGAATCCTGAGTGTAGGCTCTCTATCTGTCTGGAATGAGGATCCAAGATTTGTATCATCACCATCAGGACCAGTTGATGATTCAGCTTCTGGAACAGTGTGACTTGAATCTGGGACTGTTTCCCTTTGTGTTGGAGCTGTTCTCTCAGGACTTGGGAGTTGCACTCCATTGTCTGGATTTGAATCATGTTGAGCATTCAGAACCCCTGGAGGGTCACAAGACAGAAGTGGTATAACTGTATACTCATCCCATTTATTTGAATCTGCAGCAGTTTGAAACTTTGGGCCAACAGCTTGATCATTTGTGCTACCAGCATGAGAATTTGTGTTGACAGCTTCAATCCTGTTTTCATCAGATTCTGCAGTATACTCAACAAAGCTCAGAGAATTTGTTAGTGAATCTAAATCAAACAACCAATCAGGACCAGTGCCTTTGACATTTGCGGTATTTTTATTAAATTCAACGTTGGCACTTTCTTCAATGGTTTTAGACACACTGTTATATACTCTATAGGCTTTGCTTTGATTTGAGTATCCTACAAAGAAACCTTCTTCAGCCTTACTTTCAAACTTCCCTAAGCGAGTTTTAGTGTGAAGAATGGTACATGGACAGCCAAAAGACTTGAAAAAGGCTATTAAGGGTAGTCTATTATGGAATAACTCATAAGGAGTTTTCCCTTGTGATTGAACAACCTGAACCCTATTTAGAACAAAACAGGCTGTATTAACTGCTTCTGCCCAAAAGGTCATTGGCAGTTTTGAATCTGCTAGCATGGTTCTAGCAGCCTCAATTAATTATCTGTTCTTTCTTTCAGCTACACCATTTTGCTGTGGTGTTCTTGGTGCACTATATTGCCTAGCAATACCTTTGGACTCACAAAAACTGTTTAGGATATGGTTTTTAAACTCAGTTCCATTGTCTGATCTTATCACCTTAACTTTTGAGTTGGATTGGTTTTCTATCTTAAGAATAAATGACTTAACCAGCTCAGCAGTTTCATCTTTGGACCTAAGAAAGTAAACCCAAGTAAATCTGGTGAAATCATCAACAATGACTAAACAGTAAGCCCTTTTATTCAAACTTAAAACAGATGTTGGACCAAATAGATCCATATGAATCAGATGAAGAGCAGATGAGATAGTATTTACTTCTTTGGCCTTATGAGAAGTTTTGTGTTGCTTGCCTTTAAGACATGCTACACAATGATCATCACATATGAACTCCTTTTGTGGTAAACCTCTTACCAAGTTCTTTTTGACAAAAACATTCATGGATTTGAAGTTCATGTGACACATCCTTCTGTGCCAAAGAGCAGACTCATTGGATGATGTTTTGGATATCAAACAGCTTAAAGTACTTGATTTGGATAAAAGTTCTGTGTCCAAACAGTATACATTGTCCTTTCTTGGTGTTCTTAGTAAAACAAGATTTTCAGGAATTGTAAAATCTTTTGAAAGGACAATGCACTCAGAATCTGTAAACAGAACAATATTTTTGTTTGTCATAGATTTGAGACACACTCAATAAGTTATATTTAAGCTGTTCAACATACAAAACATCATTGAAAATCATGTTGCCTGCATTAACAGTACCTTTACCTGTAACCTTACCTCCTTTGGAGTTTCCTCCAAATGCAACAAACCCTCCTTCAAAGCCTTTGAAATTCGACAAGCACTCAGAGTTGCCTGTCATGTGCCTAGAGCATCCACTGTCCAAATGCCATCTTCTTTTATGTGGTGACCTGTGGTTGCCCTGCACAAATAAAAGCTTAGTTAGTAGTGGAGTAAACCCAAACCAAGTTGGTTTTGGGTTGTCCTTGTGCATTAATATAACTAAACAGTGTCTTTGATTTCTTATACTTAGTGAGATCCACTGATGGATTTTCTGGAGAGTACTTAGTTATCACATGAGGTGTCCAGGTGTTTTGTCCATCCTTCTCAATAACAGTCTCAGATGATCCATTACCAGTCCCAACTTTGAGCCTAGCAGTCTGAACTGAATCTGTAGTGCTAACAGCTTGAGAATTTGCTCTAGCGGTCTCAACTTTAGACTTGACAGTTTCAACATTTGTATCAACAGGTTCACCTGAGTTTTTACCTTTAACACACCATATCTGTTTAAAATTTAATTTTGGTTGAGCTAAAACTTGTTTTTGGTGTGTGGACTGTTTCTTATTTACTTTTGAGAACCTGTGATCAACTATTTTCTTTGGAACTGATGCAGTAGGAAGTTTGGCCTTTGAATTTTTTGAATTTTGAGAATTTGTCTTTTTATGAATCACAGTCTGTTTTGCAACAGATGGTTTATAAAAACAATCCCTGGCCAAGTGATTTTTCCTGCCACAATGGAAGCATTTTTTAACTGTTTGGATTGGAGAACCAGTTTTATTAGATAATATCTGGTTCTTGTTCCTTTAATTTCCCCTTACCTGCTATTGTTTAGGAAACTTTTGGACACCATGCTTTTGGCATGTGCAGATTGGAACATTTTTACCCTTTTTATTATTCTTTGATAAAGATGCAGTGTGACAGTTAGAAGGTACAGAAACCTGTGGAGCAGAATTGCATACACTCATCTTCTCCTTTCCTTTCTTATTGGGGATTTGGATGTCTATAGGTGCACTCATTGTTTTGTGTTCTTTCTCAACTTCTGTGCACTCACAGTCTCTATTTTGAATCAGATCTTCTTTAGATTTAGGACTGTTTTCAAGGGTAGGATCTACAGTGGTCATACACTCATCTAATGATTCATTAACAAACCTATCAGCTACTTCACTCATTGGATGAATGTATTTGTTGTTGTATGGAGGTGAAGTGGCTCTGTATCCTATACCTTCTTTGGGATTGAGCTGAGATTTCACCCTATCTTTAAATTGAACTTCCACTAGGTGTTCCAGCTTTTGATTTGCCAATTTGAAGTTTCCTAGATCTATATTGACAGATTCTAGTTTTTTATTAGCCTTTAACACCTTTTGTTCAGTCTCATCTAATTTTTTATTTAGGGATTCTATTTTCTTATTCAGCTCCTTTTTCTCCCACTCATGATATGTTCTATCATGTCCCATTTGAATCTCATTATCCTTATAGTCATTGATCTGTTTTTCAAGATCTTCTATGGCCTGCATGTATTCATATCTTCTTTCTTCCATCTTAGCTAGAGTTTTACACATGCTCTCATTATGATCTCTGTACTTTTTAATCATATTTTTGCATGTTTGAGAGCAGAGTTTAGAATTTACCTCAGATGGTAGTTCAGTGGAGATGACATTTGATGTTTCTGCCATTAGAGCTTGATTTTGAAACTCTTCCTCTGTCTGATCACTCCATTTAAACACATTGTCTTCTTGAGAGACAAGTGCTTGTGATGATGAAGCCTGATTAGTTTGCTGAGGTCTTGGTGGCTGTTGACCTTGAGATCTGCATTCTCTGGCAAAGTGGCCAAGCTTGTGACATTTAAAACACTCAACTTTTGACTTATCAAAAGCTGGTTTGCCTTCTGCTTTGGCTTGAAAGTTGGATCTGCCAGTTCTTTTCAAAAACCTTTTGGCCCTCATGGTTAGCATTGCATGTTGCCATTTCAGATCCATCTCTTCTAAGTCATCTGGATGAATCTGTTCTAGATCTTCAGCATTTAGAGCAAACAGTCCATCATTGGCAACAAAAGCTTCATAGTGAGCTTCAGTTGAGTTACCGTCACCACCTGAAAATGAATCACTGCAATTAGATTTTTTAGATGACAGTAGAGCAGTGTTGTGATTATAAGAAAAAGATTTCTTTTTAGTGTCAATCTCATTTTCAAACACTCTCAGACTGTTGTACAGATCATCCAGCTCTATTTCATCAAGAGTGTCTTTTGTTCTCCATTGAGCAGCATAGACTGTCCACTCTTCACCAAGAGATCTAAGAAATTTTCTGTTGACTTCATCTTGATCTAGGCTGACTTTTGCAGTCTCCAATTCACTTATCAGTTTGTTAAACCTGTCAAAGATTTGAGTAAGATTTTCATTCTTGGTACTGGCATTCCCAGCAAATCTTTTCTCTAAAGCAATCCAAAGAGAATGAGCAGTATAAAACTTTTTAAACTGATGTTGATAAGTATTAGGAATGGCTATTTGTAGAAGTGTAAGAGCTTTCACTTCATTCATTCTAGCCTTTCTTTCAAGTTCAGTTTTTGGAGGAGTTTTGATGGGTTTGCCTTCAGCATCAAGTTCAGGATCAACTGCAGGAGAAAATTCAACAGCTTCCCATATGGCATAATCAATGAATTGAATATGCTGTTGAATCCTGAGTTTCCACATCTCAAACTCAGTGGGCTTGAGCATAGGCACTTTGAGTCCTTTCCCAGATCCACTACTGCTATTATCAAGTTCCATTGCAGAAAATTAAAAATGTTAAAAGGAAGCTTTTGACTTTGAAAACAAACAACGACGTGTGGCATCGATACCACTTGTCAGGATCAGAATCTTACTACCTAAGATTAACTAGTTTGAATTGATCAGAGTATAAACCAATAATCTTGTATTGAATCAAAGTCCAATTAAGAAGTTTGCGGAACAACACTTAATTGTTTTTAAGAAAAACTTTCAGAATTGCTAACAAATAAATATAATTGAATAAACAAAATTACTTGTATTGCTGAACTCAATGATTACAATCACCTCTAATCTGTTTGATTAGACGAAGAACACAAATTGTTCTTAGGGTTTTACAACCTTAGAGGCTTATGAAAACTTAAACAAAAAGCAATTACAAACTTGAACGTGCAGAAACTTGTTACAATAGAAAAACCTATTCTATGTATTTATAATGCTTTCTGATTTGTTTCCTTGAAGGACTCTGACTTCTCTGATAGTAGATATGCTGGAATCTTCTTGTAAATATCTATTCTTGAATATCAGCACTTTCTGTTTTTGAAACTGTTGAGCAGCTTGACTCACTGAGCAGCTTGAACAGAGCAGCTTGAATGAATTTACTCTGGCAGCTTGAACTTTTGTACTAGGAGCTCGAACTTCTTCAACTAACAGCATGAACTTTGTACTTACACAGATTAACTACGAACAGTTTGAGAAATCTAACTAACAGCTTGAACTACTTAGAATATTTCCCAACAATGGTAAACTGGACAGTTTTCATAAGTTGGAAACTGAACTTGATGAACTAAAACACATCAACTCCATTTACTGGAAGAAAAGAGAGAAACAAATGTAAAACATGCAAAGCTTCAAAAGATAGTTGACTCTTGGTGCCAATCTGCACAAAAAGTCAGCCATTGTGTAAGTCAGTCATTGTATAAGTCAGCAGATCCCTGCACAAATCCAAGCCTATCTTGGAAGGGATCTTGACACAGCAGATTCCAATGTTGAGATTAATAATCTAAAAGATGACTTATCCACTCTTGGTGAGCTTCCCAGTACTTTCATCCAGAAAGTTAATGGAAAGCTGATCTCGACAAACAGGTTTGTCAGGCCTCAAAACACTGACAGCTTGTGTGAAAAAGGCCCAAAAGCTGATGATGGAATGTGTTCTCCATCAACTCAGCCTGCTAAGTGCTATGCTGAGTCACACAAGCAAAAGAAAGGAAAACATACTCAAACTGCAGCGGTGGACAGTAAACCTGTTGACAAAACAGGCTCTGGGTCCAAAGCTGATGGTAAGAGACATGATAATCCTTTTGATGCTAAACGTTTTGAAAATAAGTTTTCAAAAGGTAAGCGGCCTGCTTTTAACAAGGGTAAGTCTCATGTTGAAAGTAAATCTGCTGTGGTTTCAAATAAGTTCTCAAAACATAGTGGAAAACTGGTTATAAATGAAAATAAGTATTTCAAAACCAGAAACAGTGATTATGCTGATAGGCAGCGTCAATCACATCATAGTAAGGGCAAAGGCAAAGCCATTGCTCAGCCTGAGAAATCTGGGAATAAGTTTCCCAAACATGTGGAAGGTCAAAAGCCAATCAAGCTTCCTGTTTTTGACATCGGTCCTCCTAAAAAGAGGAAAGAAGAAACAGGCAAAACTGTTGCTATTGTGCCATCCACCCAAGCTGTTGATTTATCGAAAAATAGTAATAAGTTTGCTAAACCTGCTGATAAAATCAACAGAAATAAGTCAGAATGTGTTTCTGAAAGCTCTTCTTCCAAAAAGGCCAAAAAGAGAAAATGCTATAAATGTGGAAAGAAGACACACATGGCCAAAGACTATCCTGAAACTGAGGACATGAGGTCTGTTGACTCTGCTAGTTCCATCATTGCTAAAACAAGCAGTGTTGGAAGTAACTTAGTCAATGAGAGTGGTATCCAAATTGATACCATTCAAATAGGAAATATTAATGTAGATATCTCTAGCCCATCAACACATGTTGATGAAGTAGGAGAACTCATCTCTGTGATGAGTTCCCCTAAATGTAACTAATATTTTCCTATGACATTCTGCAGGACAAACAACCATCCCAGGTTTGGTACTTGGACAGTGGCTACTCAGGGCACATGACTGGTTGCAAGGACATGCTGAATGATCTCAAGCTTGAAAAAGGGCCAAAAGTCACTTTTGGTGACAATGTACAGGGATCCACTGAGGGATATGGAACTCTTAAAGCTGGTGCTGCAGTGTTCAAAAGAGTAGCCTATGTGGTTGGGCTGAAACACAACCTTGTAAGCATAAGTCAACTATGTGATGCTGGCTACAATGTTAACTTTGATGAGCACCTGGGTTACATATTGGATCCCCAAGGCAAAGTTGTGTTGTGTGCTCAACGGAAGAAAGGTGTATATGTTGTGGATATGCAATCTGCTGATCCCACAACTGAAATCTGTTTTCTCACAAGAACAAATGCAGACCTAAACTGGTTATGGCACAAAAGGCTGTCACGCCTGAACTTCAAGAACATCAACAAACTCTGTAAGAAAGAGTTGGTAACAGGTTTGCCTTCCATGACTCTTGTTAAGGATAAACTCTGCACAGCTTGTGAGAAAGGCAAGCAGAGGAAATCATCTTTTAAATCCAAGCATAATTTTTCTATTGATACTCCTCTCTTCTTAATCCACATGGACTTGTTTGGACCTGTCAATGTCTCAAGTCTTGGAGGAAGAAGATACACTCTAGTAATGGTTGATGAGTTCTCCAGGTTTACATGGGTAATCTTCTTGAAGAGCAAAGGAGAGGCTGCTAGAGAGATCATTGGATTTGTCAAAAAGATGGAAATCCTGAACTTTGCTCAAGTGAAGCAGCTTACAAGTGATCATGGTACTGAATTCAAAAACAGTACTCTTGAAGACTTCTCTGAAGAAAAAGGGATCTCTCAAAACTTTTCACCAGTAAGAACTCCACAACAAAATGGAGTTGCTGAAAGAAAAAATAGAACCCTTATTGAAGCTGCTAGAACCATGCTGTGTGCATCTGGTTTACCTTCATCATTCTGGGTTGAAGCTGTCAACACTGCTTGCTTCACCCAAAACAGATCCTTAGTGGTGAAAAGGTTCAACAAGACTCCCTATGAGCTGCTCAAAGGGAGGAGGCCATATATTAGCTACTTCCATGTGTTTGGATGTCCCTGCTTCATTCTGAATCAAAGGGACCAACTGGCAAAGTTTGAACCAAAAGCTGATGAAGGTGTGTTTGTTGGATACTCTGCTATCTCCAAAGCCTACAGAGTATACAACAACAAAAGAAAGGTGATAGATGAATCTATCAATGTCACCTTTGAAGAGTCCAGGAATGCCCCCACCAAAGCTGTTCCTGAATCAGTTTCAGGAGAACTCAACTTTGATGATCTCATGCATTCCAACAGTGAAGAGGACTCAAAAGCTTCCACTACATCCAAAGTGGAACCTGCAAACCATGATGGACATGATGATGATTATGTTGATACACCCTGTGTGAATAAGTGTACTGACTTAATTACAACTACATGCCCTGAACCAATCAATGCTGATTTTCCTGGATCCTCTACTGATATGTTCAACAGTGGTCAGTCATGTTCAACAAGTGAACAGGCTCAAGACAACAGTGTGTCTGAAAATCTTGAGAGCTGTTCAACAGGACCTGCTGAAGATGCTAACAACTCAGGAGAATCCTCATTGAAGAATGACCCTAAGTGGATCAGATGTCACCCCAATGATCAAATAATTGGTGA
Source organism: Centrapalus pauciflorus (assembly GCA_020465985.1). Classification (NCBI taxonomy): domain Eukaryota; kingdom Viridiplantae; phylum Streptophyta; class Magnoliopsida; order Asterales; family Asteraceae; genus Centrapalus; species Centrapalus pauciflorus. Next base: position 195,763 of record JAANYP010000154.1, read on the forward strand.
CATCAACAAAGAGGTACAAACGAGATGGGACAGCTTAGGGAACTTTTGTATGGTCTCTAGTTTTGTGTCTCTCATGGAGCCAAAGAAAGTGGATGAAGCACTTAAAGATGCCAATTGGATCACTGCCATGCAAGAAGAACTCAATCAGTTTGAGAGAAACAAGGTATGAAAGCTGGTCCCTGCTCCTAAAGGTAAAACTATAATTGGCACCAAATGAGTTTACAGGAACAAGATGGATGAGCAAGGTCATGTCATTAGAAATAAGGCAAGACTTGTTGCTCAGGGCTATACACAGGAGGAAGGCATTGATTATGATGAAACATTTGCTCCTGTGGCCAGGCTAGAGGCAATTCGTTTGTTTCTAGCCTACGCTGCTCATAAGAGCATGAAGGTATTTCAAATGGATGTGAAGAGTGCATTTTTAAATGGAAAGCTGCAAGAGGAAGTTTATGTCAAGCAGCCTACATGTTTTGAAAATGAACATCATCCAGGTTTTGTCTATAAGTTGGACAAAGCTCTCTATGGTCTAAAACAAGCCCCTAGAGCCTGGTATGACACTCTTACTGATTTCCTTATGAGTAATGGGTATTCCAGAGGTAAAGTGGATACCACACTGTTCATAAAGAAAGTGAAGTCTGATATTATGCTTGTTCAAATGTATGTGGATGACATAATATTTGGTTCTACTAATGAACAATTATGCAAGAATTTTTCATTACTCATGAAATCCAAGTATGAAATGAGAATGATGGGAGAACTTACTTTCTTTTTAAGATTACAGGTTAAACAAACCTCAACTGGAATTTTTATAAATCAAAGAAAGTATACTTTAGATCTATTGAAAAAGTTTGAATTTGATCAAAGTTCTCCTATTAAAACCCCAATGGCAAGCAATGTAAAATTGGATGCAGATGCCAGTGGCAAAGCTGTTTCTGTAATAGCTTACAGAGGCATGATTGGGAGCTTGCTGTACTTAACTGCTAGTAGACCTGATATTATGTTTGCTACCTGTTTATGTGCTAGGTTCCAAGCTGATCCAAAGGAATCACATCTAGCAGCTGTGAAAAGAATCTTCAGATACCTTAAGGGTACACCAGGTTTGGGTCTTTGGTATCCCAAAGACTCAAGCCTTGAACTAACAGGTTATTCAAATTCTGATTTTGCAGGTTGCACGCTAGACAGGAAAATCACAACAGGTGGATGTCAATTCCTTGGTGGTAAGTTGATAAGTTGGTGTAGCAAGAAGCAGAACTCAGTTTCTACTTCTACTGCTGAAGCTGAGTACATTGCTGCTGGAAGCTGCTGTGGGCAGATTCTGTGGATGCAGCATCAGCTTGAAGACTATGGACTTGTACTTAGGAAAACTCCTATTCTGTGTGACAATACAAGTGTCATAGCTATCTCCAACAATCCAGTGTTTCACTCCAGAACAAAGCATATCGAAGTCAGACATCACTTTATCAGAGATCACATTCAGAAAGGTAATGTGGAGGTAAGTTTTATTTCCACTAATGAACAGCTTGCAGACATTTTCACCAAACCTCTTGATGAAAACAGGTTTAATTACCTTGTCAGCAAGCTAGGCATGTTAAACAAAAGTGACTAAGTGTCCTTAATGTCTAAGACTTTATATGTCTCACACTGCTCAAGTTCTTTCAGAACAGCTTAGACAGAACAGGCTATGCATGTTCTATACTTAGCCGTTTTCTACAAAACTTAAACAGCTTGAGCATATAACAGGTTTGACAAATAACAGCTTATCTGTCAAGCCTAATCTGATGATCAAACCTCCACCCTGCTCACTCTCTCAGTCTGTCATACAAGGCATTGTCTTGTAACCTGATCAGCTATTGAACACAACCTGTTCTTACATAGCTGAACAGGTTGAAGGAACAGCTTGGAGAATGAACAGCTTGTGATGACCCTGCTCATCACAAGTATGACCATCAGCTTGGACTATCAGTTTAATTAACTTTCTTCACAATTAAGTTACTTAATTTTTATTTTTATTTAACTTAATTACTGCGGATAATGTGGGTTTCGTGTGTTAGTGATTAAAAAGGGCTCAAGGGTGGTCGGACAAACGGTCTGACATGGACAACCGTTCCGTTTTCCGTTAACGACCTTTTCAAATCAACCGCCCAAATGTTTCTCTCTCATAACCACTCACATTCAAATCCTATAAATACCTCCTACTGTTTCATCTTCATCTTCCTCACTACTTCCATAAACCTCCTAAGAACCCTAAAAATCGACTAAGTGTCTTGTGCTTCTGCCACTCTCACTACTTCCCAAATGGCTCACAGAAACAACCCCTTTCTACCAGTATTCGTTGGTGATGATGTACAGAAACACTCATCAGTCACCCCAATGCTTACATTGAAACCCACTAACTACATTGCCAACCTCACAATCCCCAAAAACTATGTGGGAAAAGGCTATGACCAAATGGTGGAGTTTTTGAAAGTTCATCCGTTGAACTACGCCATGACTGCAACTCCTGGTGTCCTGTACCAGGAGATGGTGTATGAGTTCTGGTACACTTGTGCCTACAACCCAGATACCAAAGTCATCAAGGGCACCATACTCAATGGGACTCAGACCATTGAGATCAACACTCGCCTGCTCAGGGAAGTTCTTCGACTCCCTGTGGTTGAAAAATATGATCAACCACAGCCTGAAGATGAATAGATGAAGAATCTGCTGCACTTCTGTGGTGTAGCAGAACCAAAGGTTGGAGCAACGCTGTTCAGAAAGGATTTGTCTTCTACTTACAGCTTCTTGTTTGCCTCTGTGGTAATGTGCTTCAGCAACAAAGTTGGTTCCTTTGACCAACTGAGCCGTGATGAAGTTCCTGTAGTTCTGCAGCTTGTAGATGGAACTACAATAGACATGGCTAAGTGGATTTTCATGAATTTGAGGAACCTGGTGCAGCAGGAGACACGAGCAGCTGCTGTTCGATATCTCAGGTTTCTGAGCCTCATCTTCAAGCATGTTTGTGATGAGCATTTGTATAACTCTCAGCCTTTACTTCATACTGTTGCATTCCCAGTAATAGGGAATAGAGTTTTCTATACTCCTGTTCTCCCAAATGAGCCTCCTCTGTCAACACCTATGAGGAGGTTGTTAGGATTGGTGGAAGGATCCTCTGATGTGAGGGTGGATCCAGAAGCTGCTCTCAGAAGAAAATCCAAAGCCAGGGCCAAGCTTGTTAAAAGGACCCTGGAAATCACTGAAGCTGGGCCTGTCCACAAGAAGGCCAAAACAGCTCAGTCTGAGTCTGCACCCTTAGCCTCTGTGGCTGAGGGAGAGCACGCTCCTCACCCTGGGTCATTTGTTGACCGTGAAGCCTTTGTGGCTGGTGCCTCTATGGCACCTGAGACTATGGAACAGGGCAACCCACCTGTTTCTGACCCAGTCCCCAAACCTGTCCAGTCTGAACCTCTCATCTCATCTCCAAAATCCCCCACCTCATCTCCAAAATCCCCCACCTCATCTCACATTTTATACCAACGCAAAAAGAAACCAACAGCCCAAACTAGCCCCTCTGTTCCCTCTCAACAGGGTTCAGTTGAAAAAGAAGCAACCCCTGCTGCCTCTCCTATTATGGGAGAAGGATCAGCACAATTGGAGCCTGCTTCATTCCACCCTGTGTCAACCCCAAGTCAGCCTAGACCCTCTGGTTCCTCCCAACAGGAGCCAGTTGTAAAAATGGAGACAGCCACATCAACTATTCCAGCCTCCCAACAGGCTGAGAATATTGAAAGACAGGAGTTCTCTCCACTCCATACTGAGTCCACACTGTCCCCATCTCATACTTCTCTACACCCTGAGTCTACACGAGAGGTCCACCTTGCTGGCTTAGACCATCCAGCAGATCAGCCTCAAACTTCTGCTCCTTATGATGCAGCTGTTCTACACCAAACAGCTGCTGAAGGACCCACAACTCTAGCTGATGAACCTCAGGGAATAGAACATCCCTTTGGTGAGGCTAATCCCTTTATGCAAACTCCATCTGCAGGTTTCACCACTGCTGATGTTGAAATGCAAATTTCATCTCCCCATGATGAGGTACTTTTACACCAAAGTACTGCAGAGGGAACCACCATTGGCCTTAATAAAGGTACTGCAAAACAAGCAGTGTCTGAAAGGCTACCATCCTCTACCCCCTCTCCTGATGATGCAGTTACAGCCACTGCTGAAGGACCCATGGACCCCTCCAAGCTGGGCCACATTACTTTTGCCCATGCTATGGAGCTTCTTTCCAAAATACCCCCTCCCTCTACATCACATCCCCATACACCAGCCTCATCCTCTTCATATCCATCTACCCACTCAAAACAATCCACCCATACACCTCCATCCCCTAAAGACCTGCCTTTGAAGGATCACCTCTCTTTGCTGACCAACAAAGTTGGTTCTTTAGAAACCTCCATGTCTTCTCTACTCTCTCTCATTTCAGACTCTGTGTCTGAACAGCTTAAGGGATTCTTTGATCTGTTCAAGGATTCCTTCCCAGCCACTCCACAAACTGACAACTCCTTACAGCTGCTTGCACTCACTGCACAGCTGCAAAATGTCTCCACATCCCTCTCCTCAATCCTTTCACTCCAACAGGACTCTGTGTCCTCTATGACAGTCATATCCCAACAGCTGTCGTCTCTCCTCACCACTTGCAATTCTACACTTCCTACCACTCTGGCCAGCTTAAACGCCTTAATAGGCTCTCTATCAAATTCTGTGTCATCAAATCTTGCTGATGTGCAGGACTCTCTTGAGTTACATCTTGCACATCTCCAAACTTTGTTGTTCACAGCTTCTGATAGGGACAACATTCTTAAGCTGACCTCCCTTGCTGAAAACCAATCACCCTCTATTCAAAACTGTCTTTCCCAACTTGCAGAGGTAAAGGACAACCTGGCTTTCTTAGTGCATAGCCTGGTTGGTCCCAAGCCTGCTGCCAAAACTGCTGGCAAGCCTACTGACTTCGTGTCTTCAGGCAGACCAGGTGTTGAAGGTGTTGGTCCATCTCCTTCAAAGGGGGAGAAGTCATCTGCCTCGAAGACCAAGTCTAAGGGGGAGAAAACTTCTTCTCCTAAGGATAAATCATTACCTACTGGTCAACCAGCAGGAGCATCTACAACAGGTACAATGGAAGGTGCCTCTCAAGCTGCTCAGCCTACTCAGGCTGAATCTCCAAACCCTGCTAAGTCTAAGGGGGAGGAATTCATTTCTGAGGTCATGCCAAGCAGCAGAAGGAGGCATCTCATTTTAGAGGAAGAAGAAGAAGAGGAAGATACTCCTGAGGCTGTTATCACTACAGCAGCTAAAGGAAAAGAAAAAGCAGCAATTGATCCTGAACAGCAGAAAGCAGCAGACTTCAAATTTCACAAAGCCAGGGCAAAAGAAATGGGTCTTCCCATGGATAAATAATTTGAGTTCAGAGATGAACAACTTAAAGCCCTGGAAGCTCTAAGAGAAGAAGAAGCCTCTGCCAAAGCTGCCAAAACTTTTGCACTTCAAGAGGCAAGGAAAATTAAAATGCCTTCTTTGGATGTGCAGAAGAAACTGATGGAAGCTGCTAAGGAATCAGCAGGTGAAAAGGAAGGTGAACAAGTTAAGGGTGCTCTGGTCTCTGTGACCAAACCAAAACAAGCATCCTCTGCAAGGGCCCAGTTCCATTTTGACAACTTGGCAAGGAAAAAGTTTTAAGATGTTGCTGATAGAAGGCTTGCTAAGGAAGCAATTGTCAAAGCTGTCTCCACATCAAGAAAAGGCAAACAGTTGAAATTGCAGATAACCAGAATGGGTGCAACAGGCCCAGAACTGGAAACTTTTGACTACACTGATGTTGCACAGATGGGGTACAGGGAATGGGTTGAGCTAGCAGTTGCCCTAAGCCAGTCTAAGTCAGAAACGGCTAAGACTATTAGGGCATATATTAAGAAGCTGATGGAGAGAGTGCAGGATCTTGGCCTGATCTCAAAAGAAGTAAGTGAGGGTGTCTCTGTGACATACCCCAAAATAAAGGCCAGGAGGACAAGGAAAGATTCTGAGCTAGAGCAACTCCTTACCTTAATTGAACAGGGTGATTATGCCCTTGAGATGAAAGGAATTGACTACAGTCTGCCTAGTGGAGTAGAGTTTGAAGAAGGCAAGATAATTGAAGAACCTGAGTTGGGGGCATTTTTTGTAGATCCCTTAACACAGAAGAAATGCTTTTAGAGAGCATCAGATCAATACAAGGTGGATCTGAGACAGCTTGCAGCCTTTAGACTTGCAGCTTCATTCAGGCAGTCAAGCAAGTGGAGAGCAGCCATTTGGGATCAGCTCAAAGGCTGCTATGAGAGAGGAGAACTTCAATATCCCAAGTTTATGATCCTCAGAATTGAAATTCAAGATCTAGAGGAAACAAGGGATGAGCTTGAAAAGATGTTTGAAGGACCACCTCCACTGGAGTCAAGTCCATCTACCATCAGGGTAGGTGAAGAATGGAAGTTGTCCATCTGTTGGACAGGCTTGCCATTATCTGCTCCCAAAATCAACAGTCCAAAGTGTTGAACTTTTGTACATTAGTTGTACTTTGTTACATATGTTGTAACTTTACTTATTTACATCAGTTGTAATATACATCAGTACATTAGTTGTACTCTTGTAAAAACATGTGTTGTTTTTATGTAATCAAAATCAGTATGTATAAACTGATCTTTTACTTTACTTAAATGTTGTAATTTCTTTTCAGCAAGATGTATTGTAAAAATGTATAGTGATTATTGATTAAATCAGCTTAGACTGATTATTGCAAATACGGGGATATTGTTAGGCACAAAAAGGCCTCAGTCAAACCTGCTGTACATCTGAGGGGGAGATTTTTAATCAAACCTGTTGATGCATTTGAAGTTTAAATTTAAGGCCTGTTATATGCCTTATTGAATCCTGAAAATGATTTGCAATATCAGCCCAAAGCTGTTTACCATGGTGCATTCGTTACAACAAAGACAGTTTGTCCAAGCTGTTCTGTCTGCTGAACAGGCTGGGAATAAGCTGTCTACGCTGCTCTACTCTTTTGTGCAGCTTGGGCAGTTTTTTAAGTGTTCTGCTCTTTGTGAACAGAACCTGTTCTTTGTGAACAGGTTAAACATTTTATGGAATATGTTTCCAAGTCATCATGTATTGTTTTTGGCTACAAGATCAGTTTACAAGTCGAAGACAAAGTGGAAAACAGAACTGCACAGCCTGCCCACGCTGTTCTGTCACATGAAGACAAACAAATATTTGAAAAGGGTGACAGACCTTTTCTTATATCAAAATGGCATTAGCAAAAGAAGAAAGATGCAAAGTTGACATTCCTCTTTTGGTTAAAGCCTTATGCAACAGTGACAAAAAGGAAAAGACAAAGATTCTGCCATGTGAAGACAAAGGTACTTTATCAGAATGTGCAGAAAGGTGTTTTGTCCTTTTGGAAAGACTCTCCACTATCTCTTCTGTCCAATGAAGAAGCTTTACTGAGATTCTCCTTTTGAGTATAAAAGGAAGCTTCTAAGGATAAAGAAAAAAGTCAAGAGTGTGAAATCAGAACGTGCATTGAAGTGTGTTATTCCATGCATGCAAGTCTGCTTATATAAAACAGTCAAGTGTGTCTAAGTTGTTCTTGTATAAGCCGTCCTTCTGAGTCTTGTAAAAACAGTGAGTGCTTCTAACTGAGTGTATTCATTGTAACTAGTCTGAGTGAGTCTTAGATTAGCTAACAAACTGTTGTATCTGTCATCTCAGCTTGAACCTTTCCGCATTCAAGCTTCTTTGTAATTAACACTTGTTAATAATATACACAAACATTGAGAAAAAGATTGTTAAGTTTTAAATAGCTGTATTCAACCCCCCTCTACAGCTTAGAACTATACACTTGGGAAACCTTTCGGGACCTACAAGAGACAAAAGAAATAAACACCTGAGTTTTCCAGCCTTAAAAGTGTGAGCTGATGACATGATAAAAACAGAGTACGGATAGAACTTAAATGCCAGCATGTTCAAGCTATGGATTTTTCCTTCCTAATAAATCCTCAAACATTGATTTTTAGCTCAAGGTTATGAGTTGCTTCACTTATAGCCCAATTGCACACTTTATATCTCAGCACTTTTCTGCTCTTTTCTTTTGAGTTTATGCTAACACTTGTAACCATGACTTTCTATTAAGTCCACGTAACAGGATTTGGGTCAATCAGTCCCAAACCAGTCGGTCTTAGGCGATTAGGCATGATGGTACCCCACAGACTTAATTTCCCGAACTTACTAGGCCACATGTTAGCTTATTCAACCCTCTTTTTTTTTTACTCTTTTCTTCTTTTTATTTTGCAGTGCAATGCATACATTACTCTCCCCCTTATTGCCATCAATACCAAAGATCTATGAGAAAAGGATTTGACCAACATCTCCCATGCCAAACACTCACATTCTATCACACTCACCTTTCATCAAACCAAAAGCTACTTCCTTTTAAAACTATCAAACCCACTATGCTTACCCCTCTTGAACTCTTATTTTCACACTTTGCACAAGACAATTCATGCACAAGCGGTTAAGGAATGATCATGATACTATCACCATAACACACATTTGCAAAAGATAAACTAAACACCTAAGAAAATTACTAAAACTGGAAATGCAATAAATTAAACAAACGGAAATGAAACGCAAGTACCGGACAGTAGAGCATCCTCTCGTCTATGATGGTGGCCCAAAGATGCCACTGAAGTAGGCTGCAAAACCTTGTTGATCTCGAATTTGAGGTGTGGATGGAGGTTGATGAAACGGTTCCAATGCAGGGTGTAACACTGGATTGCCCATGCCCCTTTCAATGGTTTCATAATTTGGAGCTTGATACCTCTCGAATGGTGTGTAGGGCAGATTAGCCCTATAATCGTCGTAATGCCTCATCTCATCCGTAATACTGCCACTGCTGGCTGTATAAATAGGCATTCATGAATGTGCCAGCCCTCACACTTAGGTAGATGTCATCCAGTTGCCTCCTTTGTGCTCCCACTTCAGACTGTAGCCAGTTGATTTGCCTCTGCTGTTCCTCCATCAAACCATCTTGTCTCTGCCACCTCTCTCGCTGCTCATTCCTCATGCTAGAGACCTCTGTGCTCAAGTTGGATAACATCTGCACAATGTTACTCAGATCTCCTGCCTCACCTCTTCTAAGGGCTCTGCTCTGCTGCCTTTCTGTCCTCTCCTCCTCAGGGTATGGTGTCACTACCCCTTTCTTCTTCTCGGTATCATAAATCTCATACCCATCATCTGCTTCTCTCAGTATGATATCCTTCATGGAGCTGACTTTGATCCACAGACTGCTTTCCTTGATAAACCTAGCTGGAGTAGTCTCAGACATAGCACCTTTCACTTTTAAAAACATGGACAGCAACCACATGTGAGGTATCACATGTCTCTCTCGTGTATTGTACATATTCCACAGATCATCCATCATGACCCAGGCAAAGGACAATGGCTCCTCTCCTGTCAGCAAGGCATGCATAATGCTCACGTCCTTCAATCTCACCTTGCTCAGATCCCCGACCTTGGTATAAAAATTGTGATCACAATCTTGTGGAGTACTTTTGCCATCGGCTACAAGTCACTTCTTCTGAAATCCTTATATCTAGATACCCGCTCCCTTGGAAGATCGAAATATGCCATCATCTTTTTCAGCCAAACCTCGTAATACATCATTCCTGTCCCAGCCAGATATCCTTCAGTTCGGTATACGTAGGCTTGCCTTTCTCCGTCCCTCACGAAGCCAGTATCCACTGCAAATACTTCCCTTAAGTCCGCAGCTGTCATCCTAATCTCCGTGTTGCCGACTATGCCAATCAGTGTATAGTTGCAATCATCAACTCCTCTTCCTAGCCTTAGATTCGACATCCATTCCGCGACCACGAACGGGTACAATTCCTCGCCTCCCAGGTCTAAAACTTTCTCCTATCCTAATGCCTTAAACAACTCTACCACACCGTAATTGCCAAACTCGTCTCTATCCAGCTTCTTCTCGTAGATATACTTCGTGTCTTCCCCCCATTTTTCCATAAACAACTCGGCCCTAATCCTCTCGTCATGTTCCGACAATGACTTAGTTGGGTCCCATACGGCAGGGAACCGAACATTTGGTGTTGCTGGTGCTGTTTTCTTTCTTTTGGCTATGCTTTTCACCCTTTATGATGATGAAGATCCAGACATGGTGAATCCTGAAATGCACAAACAATAAACGCAACCATAGTAGTGAACTGTTAGTACCAACATATTCAATTGCACATATATAACCTACAGTCCACAACAAGATTCCCTGTCATATATCCATATGGAAAAGCATATGCCAAAAATCGAAAAAATTGGGCACCCCCTCCCCAACTTAGAGAGAAGTGATGTCCTTATCACAAAATTAAGCATGTAAGCAACACAAAGAAGCACAAATCAAAGCAATCACATCAGATATATAGCAAACGATACCCAAGCATTGCATAGAAGGGGGAAAAGAAGAGAAATTGTAGGAGTTAAGTACAAACAATTGTTTCTTCGCCACAGACGGCAGAAATGACCATATCAAACCAAAAGAAGTTAATTGTTTTCCACACCCAACAACATCCCTAAACCAGATCCCTATCCTCTTCCCGCATGGGGGCCTTCTCTCTCCTGCTGTGGTCCACCCTAGCCAGCATTTGCTCCACCTGCACATCAGCCTCATCTCTGGCTGTCTCACCAGTTTGCATGGCCTCTGCCATCTCGAACAGCCGGTCCACCTTCTTCTCTGTCAGCTCCAGTGTTGGCAGCACCTGCTGCTGCATTTGATTGTGCAGTTTACAAACAATGTTGGTGAGGTCCAGCAGGATTTTCTTTACCCCTTCTAGGGCAGCAGCAGTGGTGGCAGAAGAGGACTCCCCCATAACGTGTTCTGGTGAAGCCACAGGAGAACGGGGCCTGTCCAAGGTGGTTTCATAACCACTCATCAGGTCTCGAATGATGGACTTGTCCCCAGCACGGATAAATTTAGTACGGCTAAAGAGTTGCTTTGTAAAATGCTTCTCACGGTCGGGAATCACAGAGAATCGAGGATTTGGAGGAAGGGTGCCCATGAGCTCTAGCAGCTCTGAAATCATCCTGGCGTGGACCAGTTCAGAACGGTTCGATGAGAGCACGGAGTTTCAGATATTACCCAACACCAAGTGGCTCAGTGAGATGCAAGGGGAACCGGTTAGCAAAGCGATAACAACCACAATTTCCTTTACCTTCACGCTAGTGGTGTCGGCATTCCTCGGGAGAACATTGTAAAGGACCAGCTTCCAAAGAACTTTGGCCAAAGGACGGAGATCCTAACAGGCATGTGCAGTGTATGTCTTGGCTTGTGCGGGAGTGAGCTCAAATACGGTAGTCAGGTAGTTTTGCCAAATCTCCGGGGAGACCAATGGAATTTCCTTCAAACTTTCCTCATCCCACACCTCGTGCTCGAGTGTGGCTCCATCAATAGTGGTGGGGGTGTCAAAACCTAAAAGCAGTTGTAACCGCTCTGCAGAAAGCTCAATCTCGTGTCCCCCCACCACGGCATGTAGGGTCATGGGTGCTAACGGGTCCCCCCTTTTTCGCCGTACCGAATCACAAAACTCATTGAGTGCGTCTTGATAGATCACATCATTGGTCCAATCTAAAGCAGCCAACCAACCTAGCCTACCAAAAGCATCGAACACCCCGTAATACTTAAATTCATCTTTGAGCACCCCCTTCTCCAGCAGAAACTTAAAATCCGAATCTATCTTAAAAACCTCAATCTCTTGCTCCACATCCCGTTCTGGAGAAGGTGTCGGAGAAATTGTTTGACGGTTGCGCTTTCGAGCACTTGAAGTGGCAGCCTGCTTTTGCTTCTTGGTGGAGGCACGAGTCATGGCTAGAGAGAGTTATACGAATAATATCAGATGCCATGCCCAACGTGATGGATTATATGGACACCATGAATGCTTGCTTAGAGTGGTGAATGGGAATGCAATGCAACCTAGTGTCAACTAAGCCCTTGCTATCTGCAAGCTATACCCGATGTGGGTTTTGACCGTTTATATCACAAAATCACTTACCATAATGTTCGGTGTAGCAACCACTTCGCTCACAGATCACCCCTCCCCAACTTAGTTGTAAAGGGAGAAGTTACGACCTTTGTTCTTGAAACCCTATAAACATGATCACCAAACGAACTCCTAAGCTAAAGCATACACAATCGACACTTGAACACACGCATAACTACCACTAAGAACATACATCAACAACTATGATATTCGAAGCCACATCCAACCCATTACACATAACCTTCAAACAAACCCTAGCTTCCGAAATAAGAACCCTAACTTCGTAAAACCGCAAATGTGCATGACATAAATGAAATACATGAGGAATGTAACTATATACACACATGATCCACACATAATGTCAAGAATCGCACACAAGCCTATAAAGAGCCCTAATCGGTTCACTAAAACCGCAAGAAAGTCACAAATGCAAAAGATGAACTTGAGATGGTTACATGATCGATGGATGAGAAGAAATGCGTAAGAAACGAAGATGATGATGATGGAAACCGTTCAGCGTTCGCAAGAGAGAGACGAGAGCGTTTTAGAGAGAGAAAGGGACGGTAGGTGTGAGTAAATGAGGCGGATAAAGGTTTAAATGATGACAAGTCGCTCGAGCGTCCTACCTGGCGTCTAGGACGGGCTCCCAGCGTCCGTGCGGCTGTTTTTAGCGTTCCAAAAACGCTCACCTTCTGTTTCAGAATTTATTTCAGCGTCCCAGACGCTCACTTGGACGCCGCTCACCTAAGCGCCCATTTGACTGCGTCCCCAGCGTCCGTCTCAGCGTCCCCAACGCTGCCCTAGCGTCCAAGTCCCTCGCTGAGCGTCTTACCGACGCTCACACTCTGTTTAATAATTAAATCCAGCGTCTCAGACGCCCACTTGGACGCTGGTACTCCAAATTCACTCAACACTTGCGCCAAAAACTTTCCAACTTCCATTTGCTCAATAACGGCCACTCCCGCTCATTTCCAAATAAAAACATGCACTAAATTAACTAAACACAACTTTAAACAAACACAAAGACAACCATTTTCGTAGGGAACACGACTATACTTAGCACGTATAGCATCCTTTAAACCACCCAATTGCTTGGATGGACGAGTTTACTCTCGTGTGGGTTTGCAGTGAATATACCCACAAAATTCGTACCTGCTTTACTTATAGAGATGAATAGATTGGCTCTTTGAGAGGCACTACCTCAATTAAGGTTGCTTGATCACCATCAGTTCCAATAGGACCTTCAACATACATTTTAAGCCTATGACCATTCACAGTAAAGGAATGTCCATGCTTAAGATCCTTGACCTCCACAGCTCCATTTTCATAAACATGAATTACCTCATAAGGTCTCGGTCCATTTACTCCTCAGCTTACCTGGAAACAATTTAATACGTGAGTTATAGAGCCAAACCTTATTACCAATTGCAAAAGTCTTCCTTCTTAAGCATTTATCGTGGAAATGCTTAGTCTTCTCCTTGTAGATCCTTGCACTCTCATATGCCTCCAGTCTGATTTCTTCCAGTTCTGCCAATTGAAACTTCCTCATTTTACCTGCATCAGCAATATCAAAGTTAGCATTTCGAATTGCCCAAGTGGCCCTATGCTCTAATTCTACAGGTAAATGACAAGGCTTCCCATAGACCAATCTATAAGGTGACATTCCAATGGGAGTTTTATAAGCAGTCCTGTAAGCCCATAATGCATCATCTAATCTTAAAGACCAATCCTTGCGACTAGGCTTAACAGTCTTTTCTAAAATCCTTTTGACTTCCCTATTAGACACCTCAACTTGACCACTCGTCTGTGGGTGATAAGGAGTGGCAACACGGTGGGTTGCCCCATAATGTTTCAACAAAGTGTGGAACTGAAAGTTTTTAAAGTGAGTTCCCCCATCACTAATAATAGCTCTGGGAATCCCATGGCATGAGAAAATTTTCTTTTTCACAAATTTGCACACCACTTTGTTGTCATTATACCTTGTTGCCTCAGCCTCAACCCACTTAGAGACATAGTGTACGGCTACTAGAATGTATTCAAAACCAAAAGAAACAGGAAAGGGACCCATAAAATCTATTCCCCAAACATCAAAAATCTCTACTTCTAATATGGGAACCATGGGCATTTGGTCTCTCCTGTATATCCCCCCAACATGTTGGCATCTAAGACAAGACTTGACATACTCATATGCATCTTTAAACAAGGATGGCCAAAAGAAACCACAGTCTAACACTTTATGGGTTGTTTTCTTAGCACTAAAATGCCCCCACATGCTAAACTATGACAATGAGTAAGGATATCAAGTTGGTCCGTCTCCGGAACACATCTTCTAATGAGCTGATCAACACCAACCTTGAATAGATCAGGATCGTCCCAGATATAATACTTGGCTTGGGCATAGAAACTTTTCCTCTGCTGTGATGTCCAATGACTTGGTGTCTTGCCTGTCACAAAATAATTAACTAAGTTAGCAAACGAAGGTAATTTAGACACAAATAAAAGTTGTTCATCAGGAAAAGATTCCTTGATCACTTCAACAGAATTTGGAACCAACGTGGGCAGCCTTGACAAATGATCAGCTACCACATTCTCTGACCCCTTTTTATCTCGTATCTCCAGATCAAACTCTTTCAGCAACAGAATCCACCTTATCAATCTGGGTTTAACATCCTTTTTATTCAGAAGGTACTTCAATGCACTATGGTCTGAGTAGATTATCACTTTAGCACCCCAAACATAGGCACGAAACTTATCCAAGGCATACACTACCGCCAGTAACTCCTTCTCTATGGTAGTGTAATTTTGTTGAGCTTCAGAAAATGTCTTGCTGGCATGGTAAATCACAACCGGTTTCTTATCTATTCTCTGTCCCAGCACTGCTCCCACTGCGAAGTCACTTGCATCACACATAATTTCGAATAGCTTAGTCCAATCAGGTGACTGCAAAATAGGAGCATCCGTGAGCTTGGCCTTTAACAACTCAAATGCCTTCAAACATGCTTCATCAAACACAAACTCAGCATCCTTCACTAACAGATTACACAGTGGCTTGGAAATGGTGTTGAAATCTTTGATAAACCTCCTGTAAAATCCAGCGTGCCCCAAAAATGATCTAAAATTCCCTTAACACTGGTTGGTGGTGGCAAAGACGAAATAAGTTGAATTTTGGCCTTATCCACTTCCATTCCTCTCTCAAAAACCACATGGCCTAATACAATTCCTTCCTTCACCATGAAGTGGCTCTTTTCCCAGCTCAGCACCAAATTCGTCTCAGTGCACCTCTTCAAGACTTGCTCCAAATGGTGTAAACACCCTTCAAACGTCTTGTCAAAAATGTAGAATTCATCCATGAAAATCTCTAACGAGCCCCCTACCATATCCGAGAATATTGCCATCATGCAACGCTGAAAAGTAGCAATAGCGTTACACAACCAAAACGACATTCGTCTATAAGCGAATGTACCGTAAGGACACGTGAACGTGGTCTTCTCTTGGTCATCAGGGTGAATAGGAATCTGATTGTACCCCCGAATTGTAAGGTCTACGACTGCAAGATCTATCTAGACGCGGATCCGTGAACGAGTGCGGAATCCTCGTTGACGGTTAGACGGACAACTCTCAACCAACGGAAACACGGAGACTATTAGACGCTGAACGAACGACACACGAACGATCCTACGTACTAATTCTCTCCGAAACGGCACTCACCTAGCTGATAAACTCGAGATCGCCTCTTGCTCAATTCCTCACGAATTCTGCAAAAAGTCCCCTAATCATTCGAGTCTATCCCTAATTATAGACCCTGATTCGAGTCTGTTGTGGGCCAACCTCGAATCTGGCCTAAGGCCCATTCGAATCTGTCCATCTGACAGATTCGAATCTAGCCCATTCGAATCTAAGGATACATTCGAATCTATCACAGATTCGAATGTCTTCCTTTACCTATTCGAATCTAGCCAATACACTTAAACACTTAAGTGATGAAACTTATGTTTTAACTTATGCTTGAGTTAATCTTTGACCTTTATGTTTGAACTTCTTGTAATATGTTACATCAAGTTCAAACACACAATCAATAACAGACAAACACATATTAAACATATATATCAAAATACTGGTTAATACTCAGAATATTACCTAAACCATAATGCAGATCGATTAGACTGCTATCGTCACACAGGGTGTACCAACAGACTCCCCCTTGACGATAGCTTCTAATTATTTACATTACAGCAAATTTAAGTACTAGAGCTATATATACTACTACCTGCATATAATCCAGCATCTATACAAACTTTAACTACCTTTTGGAACTTCCTGGCTTCAGATCTCCATGGTTCAGTAAAGAAGATAGGCTGATCATGAAGCTTCTTCAGGTCGTCCTTTGATAGGTTTATCAAATGCAGTGGATCATATACCTTCAAAATGACCTGCTCGTCTTGATCTTCCATGATAGCTTCAGCAGTGTCAATCTCTAGGTACCACCACTTCATGTTGCTCAAAACGTTCTGTGGCATTGGTTTCATTGGGACTTTCTTTAGACACCTCACAGGTTTGTATTCCATCCTGGCCCATGGCCTACCTGTATGAGGATCTATTCTCGACCCATCCTCGACCCTCTTTCCGGTCCTTGGCTTGAGTCGCTCAAATTTGCCTGATCGCCCTTCTTTCCTTATAATTCTTTCAATTACGTTCGCGTAGGGATCATCTCCAATATTGATCAGCTCCTTCCAGGCTAACTCTTTAACTTCAATCTTGGGCAGTGAGTTGAACGCTCTCAGTGTTCGCCTCAAGTATTGAAGGCCATCTCTTCTTTTCAAGATAAATAGCTGCAGTTCTTTGTCAAAGAACCAGCTTATAATCCCTCCTGAGAAGTTTCCAGCACTTGGATTTCTCATCTTCTTCTTCATCTTCAGCTGATCTTTCTTTTCTTCCTTCTTGAACCAAAGATTTATCAGATCAGCTCTAGATGGCTCTTTCTCAGCCTCCTCAAGTTCTTTGTCTTCAACTGAGGCTTCCTTGATGTAATCAATATCAATCACATTATGATTTTGGCTCTCATACAGTTCAGTGACTGGTTGTGAATTGATTATTACTTCATTAACGTGATCGTCTTCATCATCTAGCACTTCATCATCCGATTTCCAGTCAACTACGTCATCTGGAATGAATTCACCTTCTTCTAATTCTTCAATATCATCTTCAAAATCAAATTCCATTAGCTCTTCTTCAATATCTTTCAGCGCATCTATCATGCCGCTATCTAAAGTCCTTGAAGAACCGGCTTCTCCTCCTGCTCCTCCTACTTCTCCTCCTTGACTAGGCTCCCCCTCAGATTGAGCAGTCTGAGCTGCAGAAAAATCTACAGGCATTCTCCTTATCGATATCTGCGTTATGCTTCTGAAGCTCACCGATTGCCGTCGTTAGCCCAAAGATTTGGATTTCCTGGAAGTCAACTCTATCTTTTAAGCGCAAAAATCTTTGATTGTCAGCGTATGATGATGAGGTTGATGGAATTGACTGTAACAGAGTTGGAAGTATTGGCGATGGAATATATGGTTCATCGCGAGGTGGTGATGGTGGAATGGTGGTTTGAGGGTCCTGAGGTTGAGGAATGGTGGTTTGAGGGTCCTGAGGTTGAGGAATTTCAGGTTGTTCTGCTGAAGCTGAAGAGGATCCTTGCATGAACCTGTGACGTTTGGCCCGTTGCCGTGTCACTAGTTGAGAAACTTCTTCTTCTTCGAAATCAGACTCCTCCAATTCCCTGTCCACTCGTCTCCTAGAACCACCTTCATTTATAATCAGTCGCGAACCATAAGTTCCAATTTGAACTTCAGGAACGGCAGACATTGACTCTGGAGCTTCAACTTCTATCTCCTCCATCTCTTCTGACTCAGTTGCTGAAGATGACAAGTCAGTACCAGTTTGCTCAGGTTCATATTCCTCAACTTGCCTAAACACATCTTCTGCTCCTTCCTGAGGCTGTAATAACTGATCAACTAACTCTGCAGTTATTTCCTCATTGGCATGAGGTCCAGACGCCCAGATTTCTTCCAAAGTTTGGGCTATTTGCTCGGATTCTGGAACGGCACTTGAAGGCCCTGCTTCCTGTACCTCTGGCTGTTGACTTGTAGTAGGCCTGGATGCCTGAATTTGACTCGCGGCTGGTCTTTGTCGACGTCTTGGATCACGTGGACGAGCACGAGGCTGTTGTTGTGGACGTTGCTGTTGTTGTTGCGGTTGTTGTTGTTGCTGTCGAGGCTGAACTTCTACTTCACCTGCCCAGTTGGCATTATCTGGTGCCACAAAGTTCCTGTCTAAAACAGCTCCAAACAACGGTCGCTCGACCGGAATAGCCAATCTCCCTCGATGTGAGGAACAATCAGCGAATATCCTTTTATCCATAATCGCTACGTTCTGAACGTCATTTGATGGCGGCAGATTTGGCAAGAAGTGCCTGATCAACATCATTATAAACCTCGGATATAGCAGAAACTGCTGATTTTCAGGAGCGGTTATTTGGTGCACAAACTCAGAAAAGAACATCTCCGAAAAGCTATATGGTCGATTGTAAACCATAGCGACTATCCCAGATTGAATTTTCGCAACTATATAATCGAATCCAGCTTTCTTCGGAGCGAAGCAAACCATAAAAACATGGGCTAAAAACCTCCATTGCCCAATTAAACCGCTTTTCATGTATGACACCTTGGTCACATCAAGACTGTATCCCATCCTCTGGAAGGCCGCTTGCCTTATACTTAGAGGAAACTCTATCGGACCAGCTTCTTCTTCTTGTGTGCCCAACTGCAGCACTTGTCGTAACATATCTGCCGAGAAAACTAACGGCTGTCCCGCAATTCGAGTGCGTAATACTGTCGGTGTGACCGAGCAGTCTACCTGCAGATGGTCATAGAATTGACGAATATACGGTAATATGAGCTGAACATTATGGGATAGTGCAAATCCTATCCTAGATTCCACAAGAAATTCAAGCATCTGCCTGTATCCCTGCGCCTCAGGGAGGTCATGATCCGGATGAAGCACCATATTGTGCTTAGGAACAAACGCACGAACTGCCATATCTGCACAATAAATAAGACTGTTAGACTCATTAAAAATCAATAAACTTGTTTAAATTCAAAGTTGTTTTATTTTGTACTTTATTAAATACAAAATCTAACACAATTAAATTTCCACAAGTTTAATAAAATTTAAATTAAAGAAATCAAATAAAGTACAGATTCGAAGGTAACAGATTCGAAGTGTCCATATTCGAATGTAATGGACAGATTCGAAGAGTCCCTATTCGAGTCTAATGGACAGATTCGAATATCATGGTCATCTCGAATCTAATGATAGATTCGAGAAACCCATGAACAGATTCGAAAGTCCATGAACAGACTCGAAACCCCGTCGGCCATTGTTTCAACAAAAACCCAAAATTTTAACCATTTTGAACTAGGTAAATCACATACTTTAGTTCAACTATGTTCTAATCACTGAATTATGCCTTTAATTTGATATTTCATAGGTCCTAACTTGGTTATTTTTCAAAAAACTCTATTTTGACCCATAAAACTTCAAAATGTGATGTTTAAGCTCAAAATTGTGTATAAAACTACCAAAATCTTGTACAATCCGGTTGATTATACCTAGATATGAGTGTAGAATCGAACACAATAGCTTTAGACTCGATGAAATGTCGTTTATGTGAAATACGGTAGATTCGAGAATAGATTCGAGATCGCCACAGACAGATTCGAGATTTCAGATTCGACAACAGTAAGAAATAAATGCCTTCACTGTGGACGTATATATACTACCTACCTTCGAGTCTATGTGGATTCGAGTCTACTGACAGATTCGAAATACTTCACATTCGAGTCTGTCTTAGATTCGAAATTACCAACACTTAGAAAAATTTCGGAAATTTTGAAATAATTTCAATTTTTCCAACTATTTTCTACGGTATTGTGTAACCAGATAAACTATGCCAACTCTTTTACCCTAAGCAACAGATATTTCACGCAATGTTTATTTTATCCAACTTCGAATGCACCCTCAGTAACTTTTGACCTTTTACCTAAGTAAAAATTAAACTAACCCTAAATAAGATAAAATAAAATAAAATAAAATAAACTAAGGTAAAAATAAAATAAAATAAAATAAAATTTTGACTAAAAAAATTTTAATCTAGACTTAAGTTATAAAAACAAATTTACAAGCTAAGCTTAATACTAAACAACATATTTTTGATGAGTATAGTCGACGAGAGGTTCAATCAGATAGCGATGTCCGATACTAACTTTCAGTACTTAAACTTTCACACTTAGGAATTTTTTAATTCCTTTGATTGTTTGTTGTGACATACCCATTTAGCCGATTGTTGGTATTTTACCCTGTTAAACATTCTACATTTCGGAATATCCCTTGGCCTTTTTATTTATCAGGAAATTATCTTACGTGACTCAGACATAGACATACTTTTATGATCAAGGCACACAGACAAAAATTCTAACTTGTTGGTATTTGCAAACTTTCTTTAAAAGACAAACATCGGACACAGGTCTGTATTCTCATACAACAAAGTGTCTTAGTTCGACTTAAGGTTTATTTTTAAAGTTAGCAGATAGCGGTGACAGGTCTGTACTGACGTACAACAAAGCGACATGTCTGCTAACCCGAATCTAAACAGAGACAACAGGTCTGTACTTACGTACAACAGAGTTGCATGTTTTCGACTCTCAGTTTTTCATGATATTTCTATTCTTTCCATTTTCAGATGTATTTGATGTGGCCATACATCCCCAGAAAGTTTGCATACCTCATTTAGACTCAATGTTTGTATGTCTTGTACATAAAAATTAAGACCGATTGGTCGTACATCTAGGTTAGTGACACGCTTGACTTTTTCTAGAATATTTTATTAGCCTTGAGATTCCCTATATGTATTATGCCTACCAACACATCAAACTAAATAAAGTATAACACTTAGGATTTAGTTGCATTATGTGTGAAAGCCTAAATACTTAGAGTCTGTAATGACAGTGCTAATTTTCGTCACTTTGAACCTATGTATCTAAGACTTAACTCCTTTTCTGATATTCTCTTTTTTTTTTTGTATTTTTGTAATTTTCTCTCTTTTTTCTTTTGTTTTTTTTTATAGCAAAAAGCAGTAAACTAAGCTAACCTACTAACTTACTAAAAATAGAAACTTACTAAAAATAGAAACTTTCCTAAATTAGAAACTTACCTAAATTAGCAGACTACTGTAAAGAAAGAAATACTACTACTCTCAAAGAAAATAAACTTACTACTACTAAGGACAAATTACTCTGGGTTGCGCATTCCATTCAGTTGAATTAAATACTCAAACCGTGACTTATCAAACGCTTTGGTAAATAAATCAGCATTATTATCTTCTGTTGCCACCTT
>JAANYP010000155.1:0-70000 GCA_020465985.1 Centrapalus pauciflorus
TGTGTATATTGTGTATTGTGAATGAGACAGGGACGCGAGCAGCAGGTATACATCTGCTCTTACATATGTGTTATGTGTGTATGAGATGAGATCCAGTCTGGGGTCCATGATGAGTTCCATACGGACGGTGATTCGCGATGGGTGATCGCGTGGGTTGACTGTCCCTAACAGTCCTTGGGGCATGTATACACGGCAGGGCCTTTAGCCGGTTCGCGCCCGTGCTACAAGGTTTTCTCTAACCACCGGTGCGCACGGTCGTTAGCTGGGGAAGGGTCCCCCTCAGTGAATCTGTGTGCACGGATGTGGATCTCATGTTGTGTGTTCATACCTGCTTTACATTGTCGATTGCATGTGACAGGGATATTGCGATGTGTGTAGGTGCTACGTGTATGTGTGTTATGTGTTTATTGTGTAGAGTCTAACCCTCGCGTACTCACGAGCTTCCGAGCTTACGTATTCGAGTCTACCATGTTCAGGGTATCAGTGACGGGATCAGTAGCTGTGCTTGTTATCTGGGACCAGGGATTATCTGGAAAGCTTTGTGCTAGTTTTGTATAATGATCTGATCAAGTACTGCTTGTGTTAGTGTCTTTTGGGCTTATGTAATTAGTGGCTTAGTGTATAATGCTGGGTGATTTATCTGTGGTTCTCAATTCTTTCGTTTTGTGCAGATAGTTATGGCAAATCAGGGCGAGGAATCTGGTGCGGGTAAGCCGGCAGGGGACGAGTTCATTCGCAAGTCAGAGCTTCTGGAGGTATTGACGGAGTTTTACAGGCAGCAGAGAGAGCAGGAGCGGGAATAGGATCAGTGTATGGGACCGCGTGATAAGGGTGGTCAGGATACGGGTACGGGTGCTTCTTCATCTACGTCTCGGCGAGGGGGTTCGTTTAAGGATTTCATGACCGGGAATCCGCCAGAGTTTAGAGGCGGAGGTGAGCCAGGGATGGCTATGGCATGGGAGCGCGAGGTAGAGGCTACTTTTCGAGTTGCGCACGTGGAGCCTAGGGATATGGTAGGGTATGCAGCTTATTTGTTGAGGGGAGGGGCATCCCAGTGGTGGAAATCTATCGAGTCAGCAATGACTTCTTCTGCGGCTTATGCAATGACATGGGATCAGTTTAGGGCCGTGTTCGAGCTGCAGTATATTCCCAGGGACGAAAGGCGGGAGATGGAGCATCGGTTTTTGCATTTGCAGCAGGGCGAGATGACAGTCCAACAGTATGTGGACCAGTTTAATGAATATTCACAGTTTTCCACCCATCACATCGCCACCGAGCAGCGAAAGGTCGATGCATTCATTGATAGACTGCAAGCTGATATTAGAGAGTTCGTTGGGATGCACGAGACTTCTACATTTGCCAGAGCACTAGAGATGGCCCGCATAAGGGAGCGGGAGATAGCCAAGCAGAGGGAGAGCCATCTTCTCAGCGTCGACGTGTGAGGACTCCTGAGCGGTCCTCGAGAAACCGGAGGCATTCCAGAGACGATTCCAGGGAGCGGCGTTTGGGTCAGAGTTCGAGAGACAGGCGAGACAGAGATAGAGACAGGGATAGAGAGTGGAGGTCGAGTGGACCGGGACAGAGCCAGCGATCAGATAGTCAGAGTCAGAGATAGAGTTCGCGGTATACAGGGCAGAGCCAGAGCAGCGTGGGGCAGAGGCCTCGAGATGGAGGCGATCGGAGAGACATTTAAGCTGGAGATCGGGAGTGCCCGAGATGCCACCGTCGTCATAGTGGGCCGTGCGTGCCCAGGTGTTATCGATGCGGTCAACGTGGGCATGCTGCCGCCACGTGTACTGTTCCAGAGCCATTGTGCTTCCGTTGTGGGAGACCGGGGCACAGAGTGCGAGACTGTCCAGAGTTGGGGCCACTGGTGCAGGGTGCGAGTCCCAGTAGGGCCAGAGCGGAACCGTCGTCATACGATCGTCATGATACTAGGGCAAGGGGTCGGGTCTTTCAGGCGACTGCAGAGGAAGCTCGGGATGATGCTGATATGGTTTTGGGTATGTCTTCCTGAGTTTGCTTTAAGTGTGTTTCAGTTGTGGGGCGGGTTGTTGGGCTATATCTGTGATAAGTGTATGTGTTTTGTTGTGTGTGACTGCTTCGTTGTGTCTGTGATCATGGGATTGTTATATATGGGTATGTGTATGAGAGTGGGATATATTGTGGTAAGATGAGTTATCAGAGTTCTGGGGTTGGGCATTGTGCTATGTTAAGTGGATTAATCCTGTTGAGTTATGTGAGCCATATGAGTATTTATTGCGAATGTGTCGTGATGTGCTAGTGGATTATCATATTGATAGTGGATTTAAATTCTTCTGTGTGCTATCCATATCTATGATATTGCGTTTTATGAGATGCATTTATCTGTTGTGGTGAAAAGAGTTGAGAAATTTGTTGTGATAATGGATTAGTCTATTGAGAGTGGATTTAATCCTTTTATGAGTTTAACCATGTTTATGAGCTTGCGTTTAATGATTCGATGGAAATGTCTTTATCTGTTGTGTTAGTAGATGATCTATATAGGGCTATGCGAGCATGTGATGCAAGAGAGCGAAGATCGATGGATTGAGATCTTATGCGGACCGAGTGGCTTATGAGGTAACGCCACGAGAAGATTCTGTGAATAGGGGATATACCAAGTGCAGATATGGGTATTAGAGGATTTAACTAAGTTATTAGTGGATTGCCTAACTGTGAAGTGAAAATGTGTATTAGTGATGATTGTGCCATTCATAATTCAAATGCGAATTTATCCGAGTTGTTAATAATTATATCGAGAGTTATGAGTTGAGGTTTCGGGGATTTAACATAGAGGTGTATAATTGCGAATGAATATGCGACAGATTCCGGGGACGAAATCTTTTTAAGAGGGGAGGATTTGTAACATCCCATTTTCAAGATAATAGCGTGTAATTATTTTAGTGGATATTTAAATAATTATTATTGTGTTGGGGCAATGAGATCCCGAGTAGTGGATTATACGTGCCGGGTTTATGAGTTACGTGGCACCGGGTAATTAATTTAGTGGATTAATTATATATTTTGGTTCGTGGATTTAAATGGGTTAAGTGGATATTAATTGTGAAATTTGTGATATCGGGTTCGGATATACTTTATCGATTCTCCTATCCCACCTAGGTCTATGAATTTCTCTATCAATTCCATTACCTTATCCTTAGCCATGAGGTTCCAACATTTTTTCCTTAATTCTTTTAAAAATAGAAACCGTATATATGCTGTGTGTTTTCCTTTCTTTCCCTTTAAGGAAATTGAAAGTGTGTGTGTATTGTGTGTGTACGTGAAGATTTATCAGCAGCAAGCTTCCAAATCCAAGGGTTAATTGCTGGATTTTAGTGTTCTTCCTTCTTGTTTGTGTCCTTGAGCTTCCAAAGGTAAGTGCTCCTAAATTTGTAGCTTAATCTTGAGATATGGGTGTTGTAAGGTTGGGATTTAGTTTCTGAAAGTTTATGAGTTAATCATAAATGAGTTTTGTGTATTCTGGTTGCTGGAATTGAGTTTGGGAGGCAAAAACGCCCCTGGTTCAGCCATGGCGTCGAGCAGGGAGGAGGAAGACAGCGCGAGCGCGGTCGTGATGGGCGCGGCGCGGACGCGGTGCCTGGGCGCGGGCGCGTTCGGGGCTTTGGGTCCGGGTTCGGTTTCGGGTTTGGGGGCTAGATTCTTGTGGGATTTGGTGTCGGTTTTGGGTATTTGGGTTCCGTTGGGTTTGTTTTGGGTCAGATTTATTGTGGGTCGGGTTTTGACTAGGTTTCGGGGTTCTGGTTGGGGCTGTTTTTGGGGTTCGGGTTGGTTGTGGGTCTGAGCTATAAATTGTTGTGCGTACCTTTTGAGTTGAATTTATGTTGACAGTTTGAGATCCGTGTGATTTCAGGGACGAGTCAGCGAGTTGAGCCGAGCCAGAGACTCCGAGATTAGTGGATCGACTAGGTGAGTACACGAGTTCCTTTTTAAACCGCGGGACCGTTTTCCGAGTCATTATTGTGCAGTTAGCTTTGTATATGTGTATATTGTGTATTGTGAATGAGACAGGGACGCGAGCAGCAAGTATACTTCCGCTCTTACACATGTGTTATGTGTGTATGAGATGAGATCCAGTCCGGGGTCCGTGATGAGTTCCATACGGACGGTGATTCGCAATGGGTGATCGCGTGGGTTGACTGTCCCTAACAGTCCTTGGGGCGTGTATACACGGCAGGGCCTGTAGCCGGTTCGCGCCCGTGCTACAGGGTTTTCGCTAACCACCGGTGTGCACGGTCTTTAGCTGGGGAAGGGTCCCCCTCAGTGATTCTGTGTGCAGGGCTGTAGATCTCATGTTATGTGTTCATACCTGCTTTACATTGTCGATTGCCTGTGACAGCGATATTGCGATGTGTGTAAGTGCTACGTGTATGTGTGCTATGTGTTTATTGTGCAGAGTCTAACCCTCGCGTACTCACGAGCTTCCGAGCTTACGTATTCGAGTCTACCATGTTCAGGGTATCAGTGACGGGATCAGTACCTGTGCTTGTTATCTGTGACCGGGGATTATCTGGAAAGCTTTCTGCTAGTTTTTTATAATGATCTGATCAAGTACTTCTTGTGTTAGTATCTTTTGGGCTTATGCAATTAGTGGTTAATATGTTAACAGTGATTATGTGAAAGTTTAATTTATCAGTGATTTTAGTTTATCATGTGACATGTGTATGATTGAGTTATTGAGATGTGCCACCTGTGTATTGTATTGACGTGGCATTTCTGGGTTCGGGAAGGGTGTTACATTCAAAGTATATTAAAGTATTAAACACATATTCATGGCATAAATAATATAACCCACATAATAAAAACATCTCCAAATGAGGAGATGAAGAAGACAAATCATGGAGAAAAGAGGGAGACAAATAACACGGGAAGGACATATCAACAACATCTCATGCTTTGTTATCTATTTTCAATTCTCCGTGTGAATTACAGTTTCTATATCAATCATGCAAAAATTCAATATCAAGAACAATAAAATGAATCAAAACTAACCGAATGATTGTATTCCTGAAAATGTCGATTACAAAGATGAAATTAGATCTTCACAATGTCAGTAACCGTTTCTGATTTCTATGTGTGCCAAAAAGGATATGTCAGAGAACTAACTATTTAGAAAGTCAAACTTTCTATTTATACACATCCATACAACTAGTAACTATTTACAAAATAAACCCTTCACTTTGACTTCCATCAACTAAAATGTATTCTAACAATCTCCCCCTTTGATGGAATGTGCAAAGTCTTTAAATTGCCAAACCAAGCTTCTGTTCAAATCTTCTGATGCTTTTTCTATCAGAGAGCCTCCATTCAATCTTTGAAATAAAATCTACCATAAGTCTTCTGTCGTTAACTGACAAAGTTCCTCTCTTTGTTTTTCTCTTTTGATCTGAAGCTAGCATTCCCTTTAAGCCACTCAACACTTTATTTAGTGTACCATTTGATAATTTGTTGAGTTCAACACTTCTCATGGCTCTAAGCTTCTTGTTTCTGTCCTTGTACATTACAGCCGGATGCTTTACCATGATGACTTGAAATTCTTTCAACTCTCCAGCAAATTTGATATCTCTATGTGGAGCTGTCATAATAATCTTCCTCATTCCTCTTTCAATACCTATCTGCAGATCTTGCACTGACATCAATACCAGTTTGGTATGCATGAAGTGGAAAATTGTCTTTAATGCAAATCTGCAGTGTTCATTTCTCTTATTTTTGCATAACTCATCAAATAAATCTTCAATGTCAACCAGATGCATGTTAAACATATTGGCTTCGGTGAACGTATAGGTATTTCCATCAGCTCTCGTAACAGTGAATGTCGGATAGAAAATCTTAACGAATCTTTCCTTTTCAATTTTAACAAGATCAACTATCCTGAACTCACTCTTCACTTTATCAACCTCTCGTGTCTTGTTCCTCTGAAAACTAGCATAGCTAACTAGATTTGGCTTGTTTGGCTCCAAGACCCTAAACAACTTAAGAAAAGAATACGGAGCTTGTTTCTTACAAAAAATACGTTTTTCCAGGATGTCTTCAATATATGGCATTTTATTCCTTTTCCTGATGAACTCCGCTGATCGTTCCGCTGGA
The DNA here is from genome assembly GCA_020465985.1 of Centrapalus pauciflorus. Lineage (NCBI taxonomy): Eukaryota > Viridiplantae > Streptophyta > Magnoliopsida > Asterales > Asteraceae > Centrapalus > Centrapalus pauciflorus. Next base: position 6,127 of record JAANYP010000155.1, read on the forward strand.
AGCTCAAACTTCTTTACTTTATTCTTGCGTATCTCATCTTTATTCAACAACGTAAGCATATCTCTGATTTCTCTTTGAACTACTTGTTGTGCTTCAAATCTAAGTCTGTGTTGCTTTTGTGACTCATCTGCCAGCACGTATTCATTGAAAAACCTTTCCATAACCTCGACCTCATTCAACTCAATTAAAAGTTGTATTAAATTGTAAGAATCAATAGTAAAATGACCATATTTTTTTAAGGTTGCTAAAAGTCATTCCAACTTACAATTAAAAGGGTTCTCTCTTGGACTTTGAGATTTGTTTAAAATTACAGTGATTTTAAAAGTTTGTTAATCTTGGTCATCAAGATTGCAGCAACCTAACATTTTTTCATTTATCAATATTAATTTCATCAATGAGAATTTAAGTCTCCTAATGATTTTCCCGCTTATAATCCAAATGTTAGTTATTACTATTGATTCTTACAATGTAATACAAGTGTATATATGTAATTATATACATAAACTTTATTAGATTCCATGGATTTTGAAAAGGAAATATAAGAAAATTAAAGTTTCTTGATTATGAATGTTACTTTTGTTTTATTTTAAACATGTGAAAGGTATTATTGGCAGGAAGGGGTCGTTGAATAAGCAAAACAACTAATTAAATATGTGAAAGGTATAATTAAATAATATGATTGAATATTGATATAAATGTTACTTCATTTTTATTTTAGATATGTTGAAAGTATAAAAGGAAATAAATTTTGTTATTTTCAAAATATAACAACCACCTTTTTTGAACTTATATGTTGTCAGTAGATATATAAAAAATAAGAAATTTGAAGTTTCTTGATCATGAATGTTAATTTTGTTTTATTTTAAACATGTGAAAGGTATAATTGAATACTATGATTAAATATACATTCTAATTCATTTTTATTTAAATATGTTCAAAATATAACAACCACCTTTTTGAAACTAAAACAAAAAAATCGGATTATTATTATTATTATTATTATTATTATTATTATTATTATTATTATTATTATATAATAAGTTGTATAAACAATAAATCAGATTAATATTATTATTAAAATATAAATATTACTATACATTTCAAAAATAATATAAATATGTATACTTATATATTTAATAGTAAAACTCTCTTGTCTATCTTTCTCTATTTAACAGTTCGTAGTCATTTATTCAAGGTTACAAAAAGTCGTTGCAACTTACGACTAGAAGGGTTCTACTAAACTTTAAGATTTGATTAAAATTACAGTTTCTTTAAATTTTGTTAGTCATCGTCAAGATTGCAGCAACGATAACATTTTTTTCATTTATCCAGGTTACTTTCATCAATGAGAATCTGAGTTATTGAGTCTTTCCGCTTATAACCCAAAGGTTAGTTATTATTGTTGATTCTCACTATTTAATACATGTGTATATCATCTAAGCATATACATAACTTTTAATAGATTCTATAAATTTTGAAAAAAATAAGAAAATTGAAGTTTGTTGATTCAAAATTATAATTTTCTTTATTTTGAACGTGTTAATAGTATAATTGAACACTATGATTGAATATTGATATGCATTCTAATTCATATTTATTTATTTACTTAAATTTTATTTGGTTATATATACGCTTAACGCTTTACGTTTTTTTTTGGGGTTATATACTTTATATGACCATGTTACTGTAATCCAAATAAAGAATGTTTATTTTACTATTTATAATTATTTAAAATTTTTCATGTGTGTGTTTTTAGGAGTTCAATTTGCATTTTGTTATTCAGTTTTATGGTTTATCACTTAATAATTAAAACACTCCATGGTTTTTTTCAAAGGCTAAACACACACATTCTCTAAATCCTACCCCGAAATCTACATCTTAAAAAACCACATGTTTTAATCAAAGTAAATGAGTATACAAATAACATATATGGCTTAAAATAAGTACATCCCAAACAATTAGATGTTGAATGAAAGAATTATTTACAAAATTTAATATTATACTAAAAAATATAATACTATTATTATTATTAAAAAAAATAAGAAACACCAAATCACTATGGAGTAAGAGACATGATTTGCCATTGTTGGTTGTGTCCTCACAAGCTCTATGGGATTGTATAGGTTGGATTATTCAATGACTGGAATTTGATTGGAGTCAATTACAAAAATGGAGAGCCTCAAATTATACCAAAGTAAAAGAGTCTCTTATTAGATTAATAGTATATAAAAATGTTTTTCAAAATTGAAGTATGAAATCATTATCAGATTGTAAAAATAACTTACAACAATAATCAGTGAAGTATTATACATAACAACAAGATCCTTATAGACTTATGCACATAAGAGGTTCCAAATAACCTTAAAATTTCTGTACATGTTATGTTTCACTAAAGATGATGAATGAAATCCAATCATATAAAATGCACATGATTAGCTTGTATATTTTCCAGAAAGATATTTTATGTTTATTTGCAATAAATAAATAAATAAATAAATATATATATATATATATATATATATATATATATATATATATATATATATATATATATATATATATATATATATATATATATATATATAAAGGTTTATATGAGTCCCTATATATGTGAACTAGAAATAAATTATATGCCCTTACTAACCTGCTGGCTCAAAAAAGTTAGCTTACATTAGAGGCATATAAGAATTCATTACAACTCATGTTTTCTAAACTTGAAGAGTTTTATCCTTAAACTGATAATAATTATGTGTAAAATGGGTCAAGCAACTGATATGTTTGGTTGAAAATCCACTTGTGTATCGCAAATTGCAATCTAAGTACAATTTTACTGAACAGTAAAAGCAATAAGAATTATAAGATTGATATAATTGAATGACAATCCCAAAAAAAAAACTCAAATTGTGTTAACATGCAACATGTCACTCATAAACTCCAGGCCATTGAATATTCGAAAGGGGTATTCAGCATTTGGATGATATTAGAAAAATTCAGCACTTGGACAGCTTCAGGTTGGTGTTGAATGCTATGTGGTTTAGGAACCAAATTGTCACAAATTTGTCAATTTAAGTTCATATTGAACACAAGCGATTTCACAAAAATCAGTTAAATGAACCCACAACGCTTTTAAAACATATCAATCTAAGAAACTCCTACGTAAAACACAGATCTAGAAATGGATGAATGAACTCAAGCGAACAATTTTAAAAGGAGCTGTAGAATTTCATTTAAAACGAAATCGAAAATGTATATATCTATTTCACAAGAAAATAGTATAAGCATCAAAACAAAAAAAGGATTTTACAATAACCAACAAATCAAAAAAGATGAGAAGCAACAAAATGTGCCATACATATGCTTAAATAACAAATCAGAGTGACTTAGACAATAAATTAGCAACAAAACCCTAACTAGTCGTTCAAGTGTACTTCGAGTTCAAGTGTACTTCAAGAAAAGCAGTAGCAATCAAATAATTGTTCACGGTTTCGTTCACATCAAGGTACCAAAATCGTTATATACTTCATGTATTTGTTACTAGTTGTTATTGTGTCGTTATAATTTGCGAAATCTGAAAGGAAATCGAGATCTTGTCACCTAAACGATAATATTAATGTAAAAAAAAGAGAGACCAAATCTGGAAACTAGGTTTTGGTGGGTGTCGACGGTTCCGGTGGCGGCGCTACACCAGGAACGGCAACAATAGCCTGGTTGCAGTAGACGAGAGAGATCCGAGAGTGGCAACAGTCATGAGTGAGTGAGGGGGTAAGTTGAGGTGAGCACCGAGGGAGAGTGGGAGTTGTGTGACCTGTGAGGCAGAGCGGTGGCGGCGATGGAGTTGTGACGGTGACGGCAGCGACATTAGGGTTAGGCAACTGCCGTTGGTTGCGAGGGCCAGGAGTCAGAGCAGGGATGAGAGAGAGCGAGAGAGAGAGATGGGGAGATAGAGAGTCAGGAGGCTCGGTTGGTGGTTGCCGGTGAGTGACGGCAGTAGCAGTTGCCGGCCGATCGGTAAGACAGAGAGCAGAGAGAGAGCAGGAGAGCGAGCGTGGGTGTGTTGTGTGCGTGAGAAAAGGGAGGAGAAAAGGAAAAAAGAAACCGGATCTTGAATCCGACCCGATCCGTCAATCAAACCCTATTAATAAATAACCAAATAAACGTAAAAATATACAAATCATATAGGTTTATTATGTAAAAAAACCAATATATTTTCATATTTTTTATGTTTTTTTCTTTGCATGTTATTTTTTTCCATTAAAATTCTCAGGTTAATTTTTTTCTTTGTGGTTTAGTAAAACTTAAACAATAGAACCCGGTTTTTCAGTTTTTAAAACTCCGGTTGACAATTTATAATCGGACTTTAATATTCAAATTTCACTAAACCAAAAGAAAAAATTAATTTGAGATTTTTTTATGGAAAAAATAATATGGATGGACGAAAACGTAAAAAAAAACGTGAAAACATGTTGGTTCTTTTCATAATTAACCCCATAATATAATATATAAATCTGATTTTATTTTATATGTTTATTCTTAATAAACCATTGATATTGTTAATAAATAAATTTGTCTAAATCCTTTAATAAATCAACAAATATATATATAGTTGTTACAAGTCTAAATAGATTAAGTAACAATTATTACAATAATTATACAATAAAGACCAAACCTTAAGTTAATATTTTATTGACAAATTAATTGATTATTCACACTTACATTATTAATTAAATTATTTATGTGATTGCATTCACTAAAATAAATATTAAATCAGAACATAACCTAAATTTGAATAAATATATATCTAATGACTTATTATTTACTTGATGTTTATTAGCAAAGTTAAATTAAGAATTTTATTAAAATTAAAATAGATACAATAAAGTTATATTCATTTGACAATCGATTAAATTATAGAGAAAATAATATAACTAAGTACTAACACACCAATTTGAATAATAACGATTAAAAAAGATATTTGACTTCATCAAACAAGAATTGTAAGCAAAACTTAATATATATTAATTACAAAGGTATGTAATAACATAATGTAATAAAATAATTATAGGATATTTATTAGTTTGAATATATTGTTATTACAAATTATGTTATGATTTTATAATTAATACTTTACAAATATGTGTTTGCATACTATTCGATGTGGAAATGATATATTTTCATTTTATCGTGTATAGTAATTAGTTTTTTCTCTCTATAGACTTCATTCTAATACACGTTTTCCGAATTAAAAATTACTTTCCAGATCAGCGCACGTGTCTTATACTAGATATGTATAAAACTCAAAAATAATAGTGTGTGGTAATATTCACGATAAAAATAGGTAATTTTTTCTTCACAAATAATGTCTAGTTTTATAACACCTTACTTTATAATTATGCGTTTATGTCGCAATTTGCGTTTTATGATGTAATGTGAGAATTTAAATGAAGTTAATTGCTAAATAATGCAATTAAATAATGATAATTGTTTAACTAAGTTAAATATATGTTACAAATTATTTTAGTTGAGCAAATTTAAAGAAATGAAATAAAAACAAGTTTAAGGGTTAAATTGTGTATTTAACAAACTTGAGAAATTTGAGAACCATAAATACCCTTAAAAGAGAGATATGTTCATTGATTTCATTTTTCACATAGAAATAAGCTCTCTGCTCCCTCTCTCAAACATCTACGGTTCTCCTCCTTCTTCTTCCCAAGTTCATCAAAAATTTTGCAACAAATTGAAGATTTATCGCAACGAATTCATCTAAAAGCATCAAGTATCTACAAACTTTCAAGGTAATTTTATATTCAGAAACTTAAAAATGTAATGTGTGTACTGTGTGTGTGTGTTCGTGGGTTACGGTACCGGTGGCCAAAAACCGAACAAACAATCTAAGTAAAAAATATCAAATTGATGTTTGGATCTTGTCGAGAATGTTAAACCAAACATATATAATCCATCTTTTAGTGTTAAATTGAAATTTTATTATGGAAATAGGCTGTTGAATTCATAGAAAACAGAAAGGTATGTTTGTATGTGTCGCATATGTGTGTTTGCATGTAGCAGAATACCGAGATACACATGGGTTTCGGTAAATACCGAAACCTCATAGCCAAAACCGAAACCAAGCAAGCATAGTACCGAGAACCATTTACATATACCGAAACCCACATGGGTTTCGGTAATACCTAAGCCAGGGAGAAGCTACCGAAAACTACCGAAAGCATTTGAAGATGGGTACCGAAACTCCCCTCCCCAATACCGAAACCATGCAAGGTTATACCGAAACAATTAGAAATTACCGATACCATCTATATATTTATAGATACCGAGACCTACAGAGACGAATTGGAAGTACCGAAACCTTTCCAAGGTTTCGGTAATATTGAAACTTCAATAGTGAATTTCAATATATATATATATATATATATATATATATATATATATATATATATATATATATATATATATATATATATATATATATATATATATATATATATATACCGAGGCAATTAGGTGTAGGCAATTCGGTAATGATAATATTAAGTACTGAAATTCCTATTTCTCTGGGTTACCGAAACAACTAATATATGTATGCATGTGTGTGTGAATAAACAAGTATATATATATACCATGTATGTATGCATGTGAGATGTGTGCCTAGAGATATCATGCACACACAAAAACATAAGTTGGCAATTGAGATTATTTTTTTTTAGGTATGTACAATGTGTTTGTGTGTGTACACACACACACACACACACACACACACACACACACACACACATATATATATATATATATATATATATATATATATATATATATATATATTCTTACGTTTAATTAAGTAACCATTGGTCAAACTTAAGTATATTTAAAATCTGCAAAATATTTTAGCAAGAAATTACAATTTAAGATACTTTAATTTCTAAGCAAGTTCATTAATTTGTTACATGTTCTGTAATATTAAATTACAGACACATCGCTGTGCGCTCATTATTAATTAAAGCATAACAGTTCGGATACGGGTTAAAGCTTATTTAAAGAGTCGACCTTCAGAAATAATGCAAAGCCATATTAAAGCCTTGATAAACAAGTGCAAGTATTTCAGAGCAATATAAAGCATAGAAAAGCCAGTGCAAGCATAGCAGTACTGTGAGTAACAGTTATTCTTGTTTACATGTTTTATATGAAATTGAGACATAAATTGCTTCTATATGATTTCTTTGGAATTCAATAGACTGTTGTGAGTGAAGGCGAACGCTGTGGTACAGGCGATACCCAGTTTAGCCGGATCTTACACCTGATCTATTAATGTGCATAATATACTGTTATCTGTTTATTGTTCTGCATATCATACAGCAAGCTTTGTTTGAGCGTTTCCTTGTGCATTTTCATAAGCTTTATACATAGCAGGCAAGCAATTCTGATGCTCACCACTATCCCAAGCATTATGCGGGTAGCTAGCCCCGTATCACCGACTGATCATCGGAAGCGGTAACCCCTAGTGGTGGCATCTCCTTTCTGCGGGAAATGTCTCAATTGTGCAAGCATTCTTTCTGGGTATTAAGCAAGCAAGCAAGCATAACATGCCTTTATAGGCACTTTCGCGCATATTTTACATGCATTCATGAATATCTGTTTACTCACTAAGCAATTAGCTTACAGTTGCTACTCACAATTTTTACAGGAAAAGGTAAAGAGCAAGCTGGACCTTCTGCTTAGGTCTATTTTCTGATCAACCCAGAGGACTTAGCTCACTTTCAGCTTGTGGTATAGCTTTATGGTGCCTTGGGATCTGGGTAGCTGCTTTTAGTTATATTGTGATGTAATAGCAATTTAGTAATGTAGCCTTGTAGCACGTGTAGTGCATGACATATTGTAATATTTATTTAGATTTATGCAAGCTTTAGACTTTTTATTTTGTTTATGGCTATTGTTATTATTCCTGGGATAAGCAAGCGTGATTAAAGCGAGGATATGTCAGGATGGTATCAGAGCATTAGTTTGAGGGATTTAAGTGTTAGCAATAGCACTTGGACTCAAACTTTTAAGCAAAGATATTAGCTTCGAATGTCTAGGCTTTAACTCGACCTGAGATAGGCTTTGACTTTGCTTTAGGAATTGGGAAATGGGGTAGAATAGTAATTATGCCTATTCTTACGCAAATATTATTTATATAATTTCAGAACATGTCAGGATATGGTGAAGGAGCTGGAGGTGGACTCACTCCCGAACAGATCATGCAAATTATGCTTAATGAGAACAACGAGCGTCAAGCTAAGTTTCTACAAGATCAGTTTCGTGCTCGTGATGAAGCCGAAACTAAGCGTAGAGAAGAACGTAGGAAAAAGCAACAAGATGATACTGGACGCCACAACGACGACACCGACGAGGAGGAAGCCCCTGTAGTCCCTCCTAAGGGCTGCAACTTCCGTTACTTCAAAGCTTGTGGAGCTCAACCTTTCAAAGGAGCTGCAAACTCGACTGAAGCGCTCGAGTGGATTACTGGTATTGAGCGAATATTTCTCATCAGCGACTGTGCTGAAGAATCCAAGGTCAGCTTTGCTACTACATTGTTCGAGGGTGGCGCTGTTATGTGGTGGAGGTCTCAGGAGAACATGCACGGAGCTAACTGGATTAAGTCCCTATCTTGGGATGAATTTAAGGTCATTTTCTTTCGTCAGTATTGCCCAGCTGATGAAAAGAAACGTTTGGAAGAAAAACTGATGTCTCTTACTCTGGGAACCAAATCGGTGACTGAGTATGAGATTGAATTTACCCGACTAAGCTTGCTGTCTGACTATCAAGTCGCTACTGAAGAGCGAAAGATCGACCGTTTTCTGATGGGTCTGCATCCCGAGTACCAGAAGTTTTTGAAGCACCAGAGATATACCAACTATGCTGATTGTGTTGAAGCTGCTCGAATTCTCGAGCAGGACTTTATTCGAGCTGGAGGAGTTCCTGCTTCATCTGTTAACCCGACATGTCCATCACCGCCCAAGAAATCACGCACTGGAAGCTATTCTGGATCTTCATCCAGATATTCTCAGCCACAGCAGTCTCAGTACCGACAGTTCAGCTCACCTCCGGCGCAGCAAGCTCGTTCCTATACAGTACATTCGGAGCCGAGGCAGTGCCGCCGCTGCCATAAGTCACACATTGGGCGCTGTAACCCCAATGATGTGAGACGTTACGTGTGCAATGACATAGGGCATAGCAGTGAAGAATGTCCTAATAAAGTTAAAGTTTGCAACAACTGTTTACGTCCTGGACATACTGAGCGGGCATGCACGCATCATTTCAGTTTAATTTATCCAAGTGCCGAGCATCATCCACGTCTGCAACAACAACAGTACCGACCCCAGCAGCAACAACAACATCAACAACAACAACAAAGACAAAACCAACCGGACCGACATAGAACATCACGTGGAGGTTCTAGCCGCCGTAATGAACCAGCAAGAAATCAGAATCGCGCATTCCAAATAACGGCCGAGCAAGCGAAGGAAATACCAGATGTGGTATCTGGTATGTTTCTTGTTAACTCTATTCCTGCTAGAGTTATTTTTGATTCAGGAGCCAACCGTTCTTTCATATCAAATTCATTTGCATCTAAACTTGGAATTGCACCGACCACTCTACCTGTTATATTTGATATCGAAACGGCTAGTAATGTAAGTGTGTCTACCGATAAAATTTACCGTGATTGCATCATTCTGCTCGACAACTGCACATTTCAACTTGATCTTATTCCGATGGATTTTCACGAGTTCGACGTTATTGTGGGTATGGATTGGCTAGTTCACCATGACGCCAACATTATCTGTAAAAAGAAGTTAATCAAGCTCACTACTCTGGATGGCCGCAGTATCTGCATCTATGGTGACAGAATGAAAGGTGATTTATGCTTGATCTCGGTAGTGAATGCTAGGAAGCATATAGCTAAGGGTTGCGTGTCTTACTTAGCATATGCAATAGATGCTAAATCTGAAAAGAAAACTTAAGCCGAGGTACCGATAGCCTCAGAGTTTCCCGATGTCTTTCCTGAGGACATCTCTGGACTTCCACCAGACCGTCAGGTGGAGTTCAGAATTGATTTACTGCCAGGCGCGGCACCGATTGCTCGAGCCCCGTATAGACTTGCACCTGCTGAGATGCAAGAAATGATGAAGCAATTGCAAGAATTGCTAGATAAGGGACTTATACGACCAAGTTCATCTCCCTGGGGAGCTCCTGTTCTTTTTGTTAAGAAGAAAGATGAGACTCTTCGGATGTGTATTGATTATAGGGAGTTGAACAAGGTAACAATAAAGAACAAATATCCGTTGCCCAGAATAGACGATCTTTTCGATCAACTTCGGGGAGCCAGTTACTTCTCAAAGATCGATCTTAGATCTGGGTATCATCAGCTCAAAGTCCGCGAAGAAGATGTTTCCAAAACAGCTTTCCGCACCAGATACGGGCATTACGAGTTTTTTGTTATGCCCTTTGGCCTTACTAATGCTCCTGCGGCATTCATGGATCTCATGAACCGTGTTTGTAGGCCAATGCTTGACAAGTCTGTTATTGTCTTTATAGACGATATTCTCATCTACTCGAAATCCGAAGCTGAGCATGCTATGCATCTTAGAGAACTACTAGAGTTGCTGCGCAAAGAGCGACTTTACGCCAAGTTCTCTAATTGCGAATTTTGGTTGCGACAGGTGCTCACGATCTCGATTTATTCACTTTAAGTTTATCTTTTCTGTAATTTTCATGCTCAGCGTTAACCTGTAAATCTTGTATTTTATCAGATACAATTTCTTGGACACGTGATATCCGGTGAAGGAATCGCTGTAGATCCTTCTAAAATTGAAGCCATTCAGAACTGGGAAGCTCCCAAATCAGCTACTGAAATCCGAAGTTTCTTGGGATTGGCGGATTACTACCTTCGATTCATTAAGGACTTCTCAAAACTAGCCATGCCTCTTACATCTCTTACTCGCAAGAATGTTCCCTTTATTTGGGAAGAAGCTCAAGAGACCGCCTTCCAAACTTTAAAACAGAAACTCACCGAAGCGCCTATTCTGGCCTTACCCGAAGGCAATGAAGACTTTGTGGTCTTCAGCGATGCTTCATATCAAGGGCTTGGGTGTGTTTTGATGCAAAGAGGCAGAGTCATAGCATATGCTTCTCGCCAACTTAAGGATCATGAAAAGAGTCATCCGACTCATGACCTTGAACTTGCTGCCGTGACTTTCGCATTGAAAACGTGGCGACATTATCTCTACGGCACCAAATGTCAGCTGTATACGGATCACAAGAGCCTTAAGTACATTTTCAGTCAGAAGGAGCTCAACATGCGCCAGCGACGCTCCATGGAACTCATCAAAGACTATGACTGTGATATTCTGTATCACCCCGGCAAAGCGAATGTGGTGGCCGACGCATTGAGTCGTAAATCTTACTCTGCGAAATGTCTCTATACTCTGACTCATACTTCATTTTCATCTACTCTGATCGATGAAATTCTTGTTTCCCAAGCTGAAGCCTTGAAAGAAGAAAACCTCAACTCTGAAGACATGAAAGGGCAACTTCAATTCTTAAACGGTAGTTCTCGTGGCTTAAAGCTCTTCAAGAATCGTGTTTGGGTTCCGAAATTTGGAGATATACGACAGAAGATACTCTCAGAAGCGCATTGCTCGAACTTTTCTGTACATCCCGGCAGCACCAAGATGTACAACGATCTAAAAGCCGAGTATTGGTGGCCCGGTATGAAAAGAGACGTAGGCCAATATGTCGATAATTGTGTTACATGCCGATTAGTCAAAGCGGAGCATCAACAGCCTTATGGCAGTCTACAGCCTCTACCGATTCCCGAGTGGAAGTTCGATCACATAACGATGGACTTTGTGACGAAGCTTCTGACTACGCGAGGACAGCACGACACAATTTGGGTCATTGTAGATCGTCTAACCAAAGTCGCTCATTTCATTCCAATTCGCGAGAACTACTCATTGGAGAAGCTGGCTAAGTTGTATATAGACGAGATCGTTACTCGACACGGAGTGCCTCTGTCTATTGTTTCAGATCGCGACAGCCGGTTCACTTCGAGGTTCTGGAGTGCATTACAAGATGGATTAGGTACTAAGATCAGAATGAGCACAGCGTATCATCCGCAGCCTGATGGCCAAAGTGAGCGCACGATCCTTACACTCGAAGACATGCTGCGGGCATGTGTTCTTGAGTTTAGTGGTAATTGGGACGACCACTTGCCGCTAGCAGAATTTTCTTACAACAATAGCTACCACTCGTCGATCAAAGCCGCACCTTTTGAAGCCTTATACGGACGCAAATGCCGAACTCCTACGTGTTGGCATGAAGCCGGTGAAGCACCAATCTCCGGTCCCGAGCTACTTCAGCAGACTAATGACAAGATCAAAATTATTCACCAACTCTTAGAAACTGCTCAATCTCGACAGAAGTCGTATCATGATCGACACCATAAGCCATTGGAATTTCAGAAGGATGACTATGTAGTACTGAACGTCTCGCCGATGAAAGGTGTGTTTAGATTCGGCAAGCACGGCAAGTTAGCACCACGATTTGTTGGTCCTTTCAAGATCACCGAGCGTGTTGGAACTCAATCTTATCTGTTGGACTTGCCGAGCGAACTGTCCAATATACACCCCGTGTTTCACGTTTCGCAGCTTAGGAAGTGCAATGAAAACGAAAGCGAAAAATGGGCTGATCATCTGACTTATAAGATTAATGAGAAGCTGCAATGTGACGAGCCTGAGGTCATTATAGAGACAAAGATGAAGAAGTTAAGAAATCGAGAAGTGGCAATGGTATTGGTGCAATGGAGAACTTCTCATGGAAATTCCCAGACCTGGGAATCTGAGCAAGACATGAGAGTTCGAAATCCGCATCTTTTTCAGTCCTAGGTACTTCGGGGACGAAGTGCAAGCGTGGTGGGCTCATACTATAACACCTTACTTTATAATTATGCGTTTATGTCGCAATTTGCGTTTTATGATGTAATGTGAGAATTTAAATGAAGTTAATTGCTAAATAATGCAATTAAGTAATGATAATTGTTTAAAAAAGTTAAATATATGTTACAAATTATTTTAGTTTAGCAAATTTAAAGAAATGAAATAAAAACAAGTTTAAGGGTTAAATTGTGTATTTAACAAACTTGAGAAATTTAAGAACCATAAATACCCTTAAAAGAGAGATATGTTCATTGATTTCATTTTTCACATAGAAATAAACTCTCTGCTCCCTCTCTCAAACATCTACGGTTCTCCTCCTTCTTCTTCCCAAGTTCATCAAAAAATTTGCAACAAATTGAAGATTTATCGCAACGAATTCATCTAAAAGCATCAAGTATCTACAAACTTTCAAGGTAATTTTATATTCAGAAACTTAAAAATGTAATGTGTGTACTGTGGGTGTGTGTTCGTGGGTTACGGTACCGGTGGCCAAAAACCGAACCAACAATCTAAGTAAAAAATATCAAATTGATGTTTGGATCTTGTCGAGAATGTTAAACCAAACATATATAATCCATCTTTTAGTGTTAAATTGAAATTTTATTATGGAAATAGGCTGTTGAATTCATAGAAAACAGAAAGGTATGTTTGTGTGTGTCGCATATGTGTGTTTGCATGTAGCAGAATACCGAGATACACATGGGTTTCGGTAAATACCAAAACCTCATAGCCAAAACCGAAACCAAGCAAGCATAGTACCGAGAACCATTTACATATACCGAAACCCACATGGGTTTCGGTAATACCGAAGCCAGGGAGAAGCTACCGAAAACTACCGAAAGCATTTGAAGATGGGTACCGAAACTCCCCTCCCCAATACCGAAACCATGCAAGGTTATACCGAAACAATTAAAAATTACCGAGACCATCTATATATTTATAGATACCGAGACCTACAGAGACGAATTGGAAGTACCGAAACCTTTCCAAGGTTTCGGTAATATTGAAACTTCAATAGTGAATTCGAATATATATATATATATATATATATATATATATATATATATATATATATATATATATATATATATATATATATATATATATATATATATATATATATACCGAGGCAATTAGGTGTAGGCAATTCGGTAATGATAATATTAAGTATTGAAATTCCTATTTCTTTGGGTTACCGAAACAACTAATATATGTATGCATGTGTGTGTGAATAAACAAGTATATATATATACCATGTATGTATGCATGTGAGATGTGTGCCTAGAGATATCATGCACACACAAAAACATAAGTTGGCAATTGAGATTATTTTTTTTTAGGTATGTACATTGTGTTTGTGTGTGTACACACACACACACACACACACACACACACACACACACACACACACACATATATATATATATATATATATATATATATATATATATATATATATATATATATATATATATATATATTCTTAAATTTAATTAAGTAACCATTGGTCAAACTTAAGTATATTTAAAATCTGCAAAATATTTTAGCAAGAAATTACAATTTAAGATACTTTAATTTTAAGCAAGTTCATTAATTTGTTACATGTTCTGTAATATTAAATTACAGACACATCGCTGTACGCTCATTATTAATTAAAGCATAATAGTTCGGATACGGGTTAAAGCTTATTTAAAGAGTCGACCTTCAGAAATAATGCAAAGCCATATTAAAGCCTAGATAAGCAAGTGCAAGTATTTTAGAGCAATATAAAGCATAGAAAAGCCAGTGCAAGCATAGCAGTACTGTGAGTAACAGTTATTCTTGTTTACATGTTTTATATGAAATTGAGACATAACTTGCTTCTATATGATTTCTTTGGAATTCAATAGACTGTTGTGAGTGAAGGCGAACGCTGTGGTACAGGCGATACCCAGCTTAGCCGGATCTTACACCTGATCTATTAATGTGCATAATATACTGTTATCTGTTTATTGTTCTGCATATCATACAGCAAGCTTTGTTTGAGCGTTTCCTTGTGCATTTTCATAAGCATTATACATAGCAAGCAAGCAATTCTGATGCTCACAACTATCCCAAGCATTATGCGGGTAGCTAGCCCCGTATCACCAACTGATCATCGGAAGCGGTAACCCCTAGTGGTGGCATCTCCTTTCTGCGGGAAATGTCTCAATTGTGCAAGCATTCTTTCTGGGTATTAAGCAAGCAAGCAAGCAAGCATAACATGCCTTTATAGGCACTTTCGCCGCATATTTTACATGCATTCATGAATATCTGTTTACTCACTAAGCAATTAGCTTACAGTTGCTGCTCACAATTTTTACAGGAAAAGGTAAAGAGCAAGCTGGACCTTCTGCTTAGGTCTATTTTCTGATCAACCCATAGGACTTAGCTCACTTTCAGCTTGTGGTATAGCTTTATGGTGCCTTGGGATCTGGGTAGCTGCTTTTAATTATATTGTGATGTAATAGCAATTTAGTAATGTAACCTTGTAGCACGTGTAGTGCATGACATATTGTAATATTTATTTAGATTTATGCAAGCTTTAGACTTTTTATTTTGTTTATGGCTATTGTTATTATTCCTGGGATAAGCAAGCGTGATTAAAGCAAGGATGTGTCAGGAATAGCAAGCGTGATTAAAGCAAGGATGTGACAAGTTTGCCTAAATAAAATATATTTCTATCGGTGTCATTCTTTAATTAACAAATATTAATTTTGAAACACGCAACCCGAGCAACGCACAGGTATTCAACTTGTAGATGTGTGTGTACAATGTGTCAGGTGTGGGTATGTCCAGCACCAGTTTTCACTTTTCACTTTTCAATTTCATAAAAAAAAGAGTATGTGTGTGCAGGTGAGTAAAAGAAAATTAAATGTGTGTGTGTGTGTGCAGTGTACACGACGTAGAGACATCCACACATATACCCATACACACACACATATATATATATACATATATATATATATATATATGTATATATATATATATATGTATATATATATATATATGTATATATATATATATATATATATATATATATATATATATATATATATATATATATATATATATATATATATATATATATATATATATATATATATATATATATATATATATATATATATATGAATGCATCAAATACATACGTGATCAAATTTATATGCTTAAACATCAAAGACACACTTATGATCAAATATGGATACGTATTGGATGATATTTAAATAAAGAGATTACGATATAAATATATCATTTAACATGTGAAATATGAGAATTTGCGCACATAAGCCATAAAAACATGTTTTTGCTTTTATTTCATCATTTAATGAGTTCATGGTACAATTTGCATTTTTATGTGCTTTCAGTTACAAATGAAACCTTAAAATAACCTAAAGTCAAACATGTCCATGAAAAAGGATATAGAAGCTTATGAGTTATCAGAATCATGTCAATTAAAGTTTAAGACTAACGTTCTTGCAAATGATAGACTCTGGACAGGTTCAGATAATTCTGAACAAAGTAATAAAGTTTAATGTTAATAAGAGTGGGTCAGAGTTTGTAAAGCCAAGCCAAGTCCAGAAAGTCAAAGTTTAAAGTGAAATCCTGACATAACTCAGGTGGTGGAGTAATCCTCATTATAAAGCTCAGTAACTCAGTCTAATTCAGTAAAATCTGTGAGTTATAGAAATTCAGTTTTACATGTTTGATTTTGGTTGAGACATATTGTTGCTGATAGTTTATTTGACATTCAGTTATTATTACAAGTTAATATTGTTATCATGACTTTGCTTATTATTCTTTTCATCATTGCTCGTATCTTTGATGTATTGCTTTCTGCATAGCATATTTAGCATTGTCGGTCTGTTGTTCTAGACCTTGCTATGTCACCAGTTCTATTGAACTTGGTATTCATTATTCTGATGATCCCCCCACGTAGTCTACTGGTAGATAGCCCAGTATTGAGTGGATAGCTTCACTAAAAGCGTGAATGTGGCCTGGACATCATCTATTATTTACTATGTCTCATCCTTGCGTGGCTGTTGGCGGCAGTGAAGTTATATCACACTTGTTACCCACATTTCCGCCTTTTTATATTGCATGTAATCTGATAAATCTATAATCTCACTACGCCTTGCCTACAGTTGTTGTTAAATCTCTTTACAGGAAAAGATAAAGGAAAAGCACCTGTTGGACCTAGTTCTTAGGTCTCTCAAGATCAAGTTGACGTTTTCATAGACCACTACTCAAATGACCATTTTGGTACAGATTTGAATATGATAATTATGGTGGTTTGGGTAGATTTGTTTTGATTGTAAGATGATATGTATTAGACTAGTCTTGTACCCTTTATAAGTTTAATTTGACAATGTAACTATGTACTAAAATTTGTATTAAACTTAATCCTAATGTTTGTACTGTAATTCTAATTCCGCAACTTAATTACTCTATCTTAGCTATGATTGATATCCTGTTGCAATTTGTGGGACCCAGATGCTGAGGACTGCCCCGTAAGGGGTGGTCTTCACATAATGTGGTTGTATGTTTTATTTCTTTGTGCTTTATATATATCTGTGTGGTTGTGTTGACAAATAAAATTAATAATGAAATCAAAACTACCATTTTTTTGATGAAAAATTAAAGTATTTATATGGAAGTTTCCAATTGGAAACTTTAATTATTTTGTCAAGTGTTAAATATGATTTTTTTTTTAAATTATGAAATTGGTTTTTTTCAAATAAAAGGAGATATATGTTAAAGGGCTAATGACCAAAAATAGTAACATCTTTTGTCATTTTTTTCATTAATAGCAACATTATTATTTTTTTTTTATCATTAATAACAATAACTTTTGTTTTTTTATCAATATTAGCAACTTTTAACCCAACTAACTGGAAACTAACTGAGTTTCCAGTTAACTTAGCTGACATGGATTCTTTTTGCTGAGTTGGATACCCACGTGTATAACCAGATGTACCAGGTTATCCACTTGGCTTCTGGATGTGCCACCATCGCCGCCCGAACCGCCAGAATCTTGGGCCAGCATGATGGCATATTGGGGGTTCAGTAAGACGTTGTAAAAGATATCGTAACCATGGATTCGACAATAAATCTACTTTATTCCAGTAAAATCTTAACAAGAAATGGTCTCTGGTAGGGCTTTTGCATTGGGTTGATCGTGATCCGGTGACGATAAAGACTCGCTCTTGCGACCTGGGATCGAATGAAGGGTGAAGTTTAAGCAATGTTCGTCTTTTTCGGTCCCAATTATTGATGGGTTTGTGGAGGGTGTAGCCGAAGCTTGAGTCGTCGTAGAAGGTTCAGACGGGTGGGTCGTATTTGAGGTTGGAGGCCGAGTCGGGTTGGTTGTTACAGTTGCGGGAATTTTGTTTGGATAGAGAGAAAATGGGGATTGAGTCGAGAGTGGAGAAGAAGAGGGCCCAAAGAATTAACAATGCAGACACAGCTCCGGCAAGGAAGACGGAGGGTCGGTCAAGAATGCGAATCGCCGGCTTTTGCTAGCCGGTGGGGGAGAATGCCACCATGGAGGATCCCAAAATTTTATCCTGGTACATTTGGTTATACATGTGGGTGTCCAACTCAGCAAAAAAAAAATCAATGTCAGCTAAGTTAACTGGAAACTCAGTTAGCTTCCAGTTAGTTGAGTTAAAAGTTGCTAATATTGATAAAAAGGACAAAAGTTATTGTTATTAATGATAAAAAAAATAATAATGTTGCTATTAATGAAAAAAATGACAAAGATGTTACTATTTTTTGTCATTAGCCCATAATCAAAGAATTGAAAGATTTTTTTAAAACAGGTGTATTAAGTGGACTGTTTACCAAAATAGGTGATGTCTAGGATAGTCACGCTCGGGCTGTGGCTGTTGGATTTTCTTAAAAGTTTTATAACCTAAAGGATCCTACCCCCCGACTTACCTGACTGGCCACTAGTTTCTGGTAAGAGACTGGTTATAAAACCAAATTAAAAATATGACACAACACGTTGTCCATATAGTGGCAATCATGATGACCAGTCATCGTAAATAGGTTCAGCCTCCGTTGGGTACTTACGCCGCAAACTTGGAAAGCTGTGACGTAAGCATTGCGGATCCTAAGTGAGACTTGGGCCAGTAACTTGTAGTTGTTATATGGTGTGTGTCAGTGGTGAATCTTCAGTATGACAGTTTCACAAGGCGTGGTTGGCATTAAACATGATCAATTTAAGAAATTACATGTGAATGTATACAACTTGTGAGATGGTTAGTCAAGTAATATCATCCTCTGGCTTGTTTAAACCATCGTCGGTAAACTTGATGAAATACCACAATGAAATGTTGTATATAACCAAGTTCTGGAGGTTATGGATGCATATCACAAATGTTGAACACAAAGTTATTAAATTAAGATATCTTGTTAAGATATAGATAAACTGCATACTGTCATTCTCAAGTCTAAACATCTAAATGTATCACTAGTAGCAATTAATCTAAATTGCTAGAGCTCCTAAAACTTTAATCTTGCTGTCTTTATGAGTAATTACCAGTTCCTCTGAAGATAATGGATATAAATTTGAAAGGAGATTCATAATTGATCTGAATAATACTTAAAAAACTTGTGATAAAGAACTAATGAAAATTTTCAAAGTCAAACAGTAATGAAGTTAAGTCAGTTAACTACTGAACACTCCCAATAAGATCGTGTCTGAAATTAATTTTTCGATAGATTATATTACCGTTACATTTGATAAAGGACCAGTCGCATTGAATTGATGGAAATCAATTTGTGTTTATTGAGAAAAGGATATCAACATGATATCTTTAATGATGTTCTATTTTGCTTGTTTTAGAAACCTGAGATTAAAATTGAAGTTATTCTAACATTAGTTCAAAGTTGCTTGTTGTCGTGGGAACCATAACGAGACTTAGAAGGCTATTGTGAGATTTTGTTGATATTCATGGATGATGAATATGGAAAAGTCTGAACCAAATTCACAGGTATTTGTTGCAAACAAATATTAGATAGACCCACCGATTGAGACCACATTGTGGATCATAGTCACGAGTCGTCTAAAAAAGGTAATCCTTAGTACCTGAGACGTCTACGTACTTCAGTGCGGGAATCGCTATACGCTTGGCCTAACCTAACGTTATCCGTAACTGGGTGATCATAACGGTTGGAGGCTGGATGCAGTGGGAGCTGTGATGAAGGCCTGGATAGTGAAGATGAGATTTGCACCTTCTTTTAACTAAGAAGAGTTATTTCTAGACCCCTCCATGATCGATACTTAAAAAAATGCATGGTCGTACATGGACTGAATTGATGTGTTCTACAATGTCTGTTACAGTTCAATATGAGATCAGCGAGTCGAGAAACATAATTGTGTTTGCTACGATTTATCTAAACCATGCCTAGCTTTCACATTGAAATATCGCGATGCATGAGATATAACTTAAGTTTCTTTTTGGAAGGTCATTTCAATAAGAATGCCCGAATGGGAGTAAGAGTTTTTATGACATTGATTGCCTAAAGTGTCAAACCATTACCTCCTTTAGGCGCATGATACAGGATAGTAATGTCGTCTTACCCTCGATGAGCACAACTGAGCTGATGCAATCAAACAAATAAATGAATGATAGTGGATACTATTTATGGCACGAAGTGATTATTGAGATTAAATTATTGGGTAAAGTAATTATATCAAAACTCTTTACAAATAATACATACATACATACATACATACATACATACATACATACATACATACATACATACATACATATATATATATATATATATATATATATATATATATATATATATATATATATATATACATATATATATATATATATATATATATATATATATATATATATATATATATATATATATATATATATATATATATATATATATATATATATATATATATATATATATATATATATATATATATATATATATATATATATATATATATATATATATATATATAAACACACACAAACACGGCCAGAATGTGTGAAAATACACATTGAAAAATCATGGCCACATTTGTGGCAACAATTGTCTGATTAAACACACACAAAAGTGTGTTTTTCCCGTTTTTCGTGTGTTTGATTACGTACATGGCGCAGCTCGATCGTGTCATCAGCGGTGGATACCGAAAGCATGTCGTTGGAGTATTATTTTCATCAACTCAAAGGTACGATTTCAAATACTTTCACGTTACTTATCTTATGTATAGTTGATGATTCGTGTATGGAATTCGTAAATTTTAAAAAGCGTTTGTTATGTTTAATACGATTAAATTTATGTTTTTATGAAACATCGATACGAATTCCCAACATTAATCCTAGGTGACATGTATGTTGTATCAATGTGTGGTGTCATACATTTGAGGAGGTGAAACAGAAGATTCTTAATGTGACATTGATAGATTCATCAATCACCTTCCTTCTAAGGTTAAATACTCTGTACGCTTTGGAGATTGCACAGTAACCAACTAATGCACATTTTCTCTTTCCTTGGAAGCTTCTTTATATAGTCTTCATGTAAAATTCTTGTGGAGCTTCTTCATTGGATGTGGATAAAGATGGGAATGTTTCACAAGAGACAAACTTACTTTTCCACAAATGACAGGTCTGACAAAAGTCATTTTTTGTCTTGTACTGTATAATGTTTGTCTTGTTCTTTTTCAGTCATCCATTCTTTATTCCTTAAGGAGTAAGCCAACTTATATATAGTTAAGCTCCTTATAAAGTTATTTTGATATGAGAAAATGTATGTCACCCTTTATCAAATATATCTTTTGTCTTTATGTAGCAAAACAACTTTGGCAGGCTTTAGAAGTTCTGCTTTTCCATTTTATTTTTGAGTTTAGCAACTGTTCCCAACGTTCACTATTATTCACGAAGACTTGGAACACTTTCCAATAAGTGTTTATCCTTTAAAAAAAACATGTTCTGTTCACAAAGATCAAAGCATGTCAAACTTGTTCATCAACCGTGAATAGTTTAAACATAAATTGTCAAACATGTTTAATAGACATAAACAACTTTGATAATATCAAATCCAATATATAATCAACATCTAAGACATAGATTCAATGAATCAAAAGCAACCAAATGATTTTATGAACAATGAAGAGCTACAGTACACATGATCGTGAATGAGCAACTGTTATATTACAAGCCCTTGAAAGTTCTATTTATACAAATGACAATTTTCATAATATTACAATGAAGTCCCTAGACTTTAAACCATAAAGTAAAATAATGTTCTCAACAATCTCCTCCTTTTATAATTAAGAGTATAGTAACCCTCTTGTAGCCCAGTTTCTTCTCGAACCTTCTAATCACACGTCGCTAGTGAGGCGAACTTCAATCTCTGCTGCAAACTCAAACATCATCAATCATTCATTCGGTGTCATAGCATCTTTAATTTATTTTGTTCTATCTTCGTCAAGAATCCCTTTCAATGACATCAGTACCATTTTAAGGGTTCCATCCGAATACTTGATCAGCTCTGATATTCTCATTGCCTACTTCTTCCTGTCGCTATTTTTATAAATCACACAGATTACATCTTCACAAACAATTGCAAATTCTTTCCACTGATCAAGATTTTTCACTTCTCTCCTCGGTGTCGTTACATTAATTCTGTGCATGTCTCATTCCACTCCAATCTGAATGTTTTGGATAGACATCAAAATCATTTATTGTGCATGAAGTGAAAGACGACTCCTAATGAAAATCTACCAGTTTTCTTCTCTCTTATTGTGACAAAGTTCGTCAAACAGATCTTCAATGTCTTCGATGAACACATGAAAGAAATCTGCTTCACTAAAATTGTACTCTTTCCGATCAGATCTTAAAACTGTGAACACTGGATAGAAAATTAACAAACCAATCCTTATCAATCCTTCTCAATTCCACAATCCTATCCCACACATGAACTTTCTCCAAATGTTAAGCCTTGTTTTGCATAAAGCTAGCATAATGCACCATATGTGGCATGTTAGGCTCAATTACTCGAAATAGCCACAAAAATGTGAGTGGAGCTCTAACAAAAAATTATTCTTTCCAAAATATCCTCAAGGTATGTCAGTCCATTCCTCTTTTTGATATATTCTTCTTCATTCTGATTTTTTAACAGTTTCAGAATTTTTTTTTACACATCTTCTTATTCTCCGTGTGAAATTAGAACATTCTCTTTTGAGAAAAGGATGAGTAGTTAGAGGGGTGTGCAGTCACCAGTGGGATGCTGGTTTCTTCAGTGCTAACTCTCAATTGAGAGTCAACAGTAGATGTGGCATCCCGGTTGATTATGATTGGTAGCTCAAATTCCCTCTTTGTACATTCAACTACACCCTCAGCTCTCACCACTTTCCTCCTCCTCACAAGTTGAATAACATCAGTTCTGCCAGTAACATCATCATCATCTTCACCTCCCTCATCACCTCTTACCTCAGATAATGTCGTCTCAGAGTCTTCTCTCTTAGCACCCTCACTACCCCTCTCAGTATTTTCCCTCGTGTCTAGTAGCCCCTATCTAGCAACCCCGTGTTGCTGAACACCACTCGGGGTGGCTCCTTGGGTAGGAGACCTCGGTTCTTGAAGTTTCACTAGAGCATGATCAATTCTATATAGTCTCATGCACTCAACCTCTCCATCCGCAAACTTGAGTAGTGATTCAGGAATTGGTAAAATATTGGCGTTTGGATCATCTCTTTTACTGTAGAGGTTCATCATCACATGATATGGGCACTTTTGTGAATCAAAACTTTTCGTTATTTTGTCATTTGCCCTCAAGAAGCCTCTAATCAGTATTTGAATAAACCTTTGAAGAGGCACAAATCTTCTGGCTCTATTTGTAGTCTTTGTTTCACATCCTTACTTTAATCATGCACGCATAATCCCTGGAATAAATAACAATTGTCATAATCATCATAATAGGTCCAGGGCTTGCATAAAACTAAATAAAGTATTACAATAAGTCATGCACTACACGTGCTACAAGGTTACATCACTAAGTTGCTATTACATCACAATATTATTAAAAGCAGCTACCCACATCCCAAAGCAACATAAGGCTATACCACAAGCTGAATAGTGAGTTAAAGTCCTCTGGGTTGATCAGAAAGTAGACCTGAGTAGATGGTCCAGCTAGTTCTTTACCTTTGCCTGTAAAATTTTGAGTAGCAACTATAAGCTAATTGCTTAGTGAGATAACAGATAATCATGATGCATGTATGATATGTGGCTAAAAGAAATATGCGTATAAAGGCTGCACCAAATTAAAGGTTGCATAAGAGTAAATGCTTATACCAGAGTATTTGCTTGCACAAATTGAGACAATGCACGCTAAAAAGGAAATGCTACCACTAGTTTTACCGCTTCAGATGATCAGCCTGTGATGTGGGGCTAGCAGCCCTTATAAATGCTTGGGATAGTGGTATGCATCAGATTTGCTTTCATTAATGTAAAATGCTCATGAAATGCCAAACGAACGCTTAAACAAGTCTTATTGAATGATATCCTGAAAGATAGGCAAGTAGCAGTAAATAATGCATATTAATATAACAAATATTAGATCTGGCTAGGCTGGGCACCACCTGTACCACAGTGTTCACCTTCACTCACATAAGCTCTATTGAAGGTCAAAGAAAGCATGTAGAAGCAAAGTATGTCTCAATTAAAGAAAGTACATGTAAACATGAATAACTGTTACTCACAATAGTGTTACGCTTGCAACAAAGTCTTTGTTATAATCAAAGTAACTTGCACCAGCTTATCTAGGCTTTTATTATAACTTTTTGGCTCTGGCTTTGACATCAACTATCAGGGCATTAAGGATTTTCATTGACTAAATTTGACTTTGCACTGTTTGTGAAGGCTTTGACAATTTAAATAAGATTTAATACACTTTGGCACTTAACTTTGACTCTTAACCGAACTATACACTTTAATTACTTTCGGTGTGAACGAAGTGTCTGTAATTAATAATTATAGAGTGAATAACAAATCCATATAACTAGCTTATAATTAAAAGACCTTGAACATGTATTATTGCTAAGTGTTTTGTAGCTTTTAATGACGATTAAGTTTGGCCAATTGCCATTTAATTGGGGTCAATCTTCCGTACGTTCATATATATACATATATATATATATATATATATATATATATATATATATATATATATATATATACACACACACACACACACACACGTATATATTTATGTGTGTGTTTATATATGTATGTGTGTGTGTGTGTCACAAACACATGCACAAGCTTAAGTTTACACATATAATTATAGTGTGAAAAGGGCTACTATGTTGTTTTTGTTTATATATATATATATATATATATATATATATATATATATATATATATATATATATATATATATATATATAGAGTCAGGTTCAAAAAAGTACCTCTCGAAATCAAGTGCACCCGAAGGTACCAACCTTAAAGAACTTTTTTTAAATTTTTTTTTCTCATAACCATGTTTAATTCAATGTTATACGCATGATATACGAATTTCACATACATTCACACCTTCCGTGTCCTTAAAAATTATGTGAATGCTCAATGCATATCCATGCGAATGGTCATTTCACACCATGTGAATCGTGTGAATGACCATTCACATGATTTTTTTTACCATTCACAAGATTTAAGATGTTGCACCTGCATTTTCATACCATCGAAGATTTATTTGCATTATTTTGATTAATTTAAATATGTATTTAAATCTCTGTACCCTGCGAACTACTCTTTATCATTTCAGGCTATGTAAAACATTTCTATATTTTTATATCGATGTATTTTTGAAAACGTCCATATAGTGGCCGTTCATTATGATTATGGTTACGCTTCCGCGACGTCACGCTTTGTTGCCAACCGGAGTAACGGGGCGTGACATAATTGAAACCTGCTTTATCTCTAGAAGCAATGCAGACCTGAACTAGTTATGGCACAAAAGGCTATCACACCTGAACATCAAGAAGATCAACAAACTCTGTAAGAAAGAGTTGGTTACAGGTTTGCCTTCTATAAAATTTGTTAAGGATAAACTCTGCACAGCTTGTGAGAAAGGCAAGCAGAGAAAAACATCTTTTAAAGCTAAGCATAATTTCTCTATTGATACTCCTCTCTTCTTAATCCACATGGACTTGTTTAGACCAGTCAGCGTCCCAAGTTTAGGAGGTAGAAAATACACTCTAGTAATGGTTGATGTGTTCTCCAGGTTTACAGGGGTGATCTTTCTGAAGAGCAAAGGAGAGGCTGCTAGAGAAATTATTGGGTTTATAAAAAAGATGGAGATTCTAAACTCTGCTCAAGTTAAGCAACTTAGAAGTGATCATTGTACTGAATTCAGAAACAATACTCTTGAGGACTTCTGTGAAGAAAGAGAGATCTCACAAAACTTTTCAGCTGTATGAAGTCCACAACAAAATGGAGTTGCTGAAAGGAGAAACAGAACTCTCATTGAAGCTGCCAGAACCATGTTGTGTGCATCAGGTTTGCCTTCATCATTTTAGGTTGAAGCTGTTAACACTGCCTGCTTCACCCAAAACAGATCCTTGGTGGTGAAAAGGTTCAATAAGACTCCCTATGAGTTAATCAAAGGGAGGATGCCAAATATTAGCTATTTCCATGTGTTTGGATGTCCCTGCTTCATTATGAATCAGAGAGACCAGTTGGCAAAGTTTGAACCTAAAGTTTATGAAGGTGTGTTTGTTCGATATTCTGCTATCTCTAAAGCCTACAGAGTATACAACTACAAAAGAAAGGTGATAGACGAATCTATCAATGTCACCTTTGAGGAGTCCAGGAGTGCTTCCACCAAAGCTGGTCATGAATCAGTTTCAGTAGAGTTCAACTTTGATGATCTAATGCATTCCGTCAATGAAGAGTGGAACATGTTAACCACATTGGACATGATGATGACTATGTTGATACACCCTGTGTGAATAAGTGTACTGACATAATTAATACACCATGCCCTAAACCTCTCAATGCTGATTTCCCTGGATCTTCTGTTGATGTGTTCAACAATGGAGATTCATGTTCAACAAGTGAACAGACTCAAGATAACAGTGTGTCTGAAAATCTTGAAAGCTGTTCAACTAGACCTGTTGGAGATGAAAATGATGCAGGAGAATCTTCATTGAGGCATGATCCTAAGTGGATCAGGTGTCACCCCAATGATCAAATAATTGGTGACATCAACAAAGGGGTACAAATAAGATGAGACAACTTAGGAAACTTTTGTATGTTTTCTAGCTTAGTATTCCTAATGGAGCCAAAGAAAGTGGATGAAGCACTAAAAGATGCCAATTGGATCACTGCCATGCAAGAAGAGCTCAATCAGTTTGAGAGAAACAAAGTATGGAAGCTGGTCCTTGCTCCTAAAGGTAAAACAATAATTGGCACTAAATGGGTTTTCAGAAACAAAATGGCCGGATGAGCAAGGTCATGTTATTAGAAATAAGGCAAGACTAGTTGCTCAAGGTTATAGACAGGAAGAAGGCATTGATTATGTAACATCCTAAAATTTTATTATCGTAATTTGAGGATATTTAGTTTAAATTTCGTAATGAATATAATTAAGTTGGATTATGAAAAATGATTATATATCTGGATATTTAAAAGTTGGTTGTTATTTTAAGAAATTAAGAAATTTGAGAATTTCAATTTTAGTTATTTAGTATGATTGTTAAAAGTGAGTGATGATGAAAATTATGATGGAAATCAGTATTTAATGGAACCAGATAAGTTGAGGGGCTAGTTGTGTTAATAGCCAAAAGTTGAAATAAAAGACCTCAAAGTCTTTCATTTCAACTAAACACTTCTCTCACTAAACTCTCAATCTCTCTCTCTCTAGAATCTATGTTGAAAATCAAGTAATTGGAGACTAATTCGTGAATCAAATCTGGAAATCTTCAAGAATCAAAAGGAATTAAGGTAAGAATATGATCTATCAACTTGGGGTTTTCATTTTGAGGATAAAATGCATAAAAATCGGATTTAAAATCTGAGAAAAATGTGGTTGCATGTTTGTAATATTAGTTGGAAATCATCCCTTGAAGACTACTGGAGCATTTGAAACGAGAATCAACGTTTAATTCGTCCAAAAAGGTTAGAAATCTAACTTTTTATAAAGTTTTTGTGTTCTTGAGGTTTTTTCATCATTTTTGGTTGAATCTGGACAAATTAGTGTGTTATAAATGGGGAAAAAGATATAAAAACACTTCAATAATGTTAAATTAACCTTTGATTAAGTTGCATGTGGCTAGAAATCGAATATGGGAATTTTGGAGTAAAATCCGTAAATTGCGACCTGCATTTCTGCATATGAACTCGGGGAGTTCTATGGGAACTCGGCGAGTTCTCAAGAACATATGAACAAATCTTCAAAAATTCATAAGTGTTGGATCCGAATTCGGTTGGGACCCGAATTCGGATATGACCCGAACTTAGAATGGAACCGAACTCAATTAAGAACCGAACTCGGATGGACCCGAATTCGGATGGGTCAACCCAATTCGGATGGGTCCGAAATTCAGTAAAGGGTCCGAAATTCGGATAGGAACTCGGCGAGTTCCTGTCCTACTCGGCGAGTTCTTTTATTTCATTGGGTAATTCGGATGAGTTAAAAGGATCTGAAATTATGGTCAAATAAACACACTTGTGGGATATCTTTTGTACTATAATAAGGCATATAAAGGAGGGTTAATTGAGAATAATAACACCTCGAGTGTTGAGATTTAAATGTGAGTTTCGGATGACGGGTCCAAATGTTGTAACACTTTTAAATTGTACAACTTGATGTACATTTGTTGAGGAACATGTGTATGATATAATTTTATTATGGAAATGTAACAGGTCCCTTGTGGTGTTGTTTAACCCACAGTGGGGTACTTTTGAGTCCGGTTGAAATTCCGAAGAGAAATAAGATAACTTGAAGCTTAAAAACGCACCCACTGTGAGTACCTTTGATTTTAAACATGTCTGCATCTGCTTTATGTTTGCTATTGCCTGCTGAGGCATGTTGTTTCATATTCGTTTGGCACTCTACTAACTTGCGTATATGTTGATGCACATTCATACTTGTTGCATGACCGTTCATTTGTTGTGCATCCTGTCGATGGACCTGAGGGTCGCATCTGTACTCTGATGTTACTATGCTATATGACCAAGAGTTTGACACCTCTGTGGTCAGGATAGACAGTAGGTCATCCCCGATGTTATGTCTGCCTCAGATGGTTGGTTTATCTTATGCCGAGCGTCATCTCGAAGGAGCTGCGGCTCGGGTTTGCGTACTTGGAGTACGTGTGGAGTATACGGTATGCGGTACCGCGGTTACTCCTTAGGGGCATCATAAGGATTTGCAGAATGTGTAAAATCATTTGGTATTCACTAAGCATTCGCTTACCCCTCAGTTGTTGACTTTTTACAGGAAAAAGGGGGGGAAATCCGCTGTGGGACCATCTAACTAGGACGTTTGTTGAAGTATTTGAAGACTTCTACGGTTTAACTTGGTATTTGGTTATGAAATTACTGTTGTAATAAATTTGGGGATAATGTAATACTTCTGAAGTTGTAGACTTAGATGTGTAACCTATGTAGCACCGTAGGGTGTTGGACACAAATTTGTTTTATTTTATTTTGTATTTTATGCTTCCGCACTGTAGTTCAAGCTATCAGATCATTATGTAATTATTCGTTGGTGATTAATCCTGGGTATACTGTAAATGGTGGTTAATGTGGCAAGGGTGTCACAGATTATGATGAAACATTTGCTCCAGTGACCAGGTTTGAAGCAATTCGTTTGTTTCTAGCCTATGCTGCCCACAAGAGCATGAAGGTATTTCAAATGGATGTGAAGAGTGCATTTTTGAATGGCAAGCTGCAAGAAGAAGTATATGTCAAGCAACCTCCAGGTTTTGAAAATGAACATCATCCAGGTTTTGTCTATAAGTTGGACAAAGCCCTCTATGATCTAAAACAAGTACTGGTTTTTCCAGAGGTAAAGTGGATACCACATTGTTTATAAAGAAGGTGAAGTATGATATTATGCTTGTTCAAATCTATGTGGATGACATAATATTTGGTTCTACTAATGAGCAACTATGTAAGAATTTTTCACTACTCATGAAATCTAAATATGAAATGAGTATGATGGGTGAACTTACTTTCTTTGTAGGATTACAGGTTAAACAAACCTCTAATTGAATTTTAATTAATCAAAGAAAGTACACTATAGATCTTTTGGAAAAGTTTAAATTTGATCAAAGTTCTCCTATCAAAACCCCAATGGCAACCAATGAAAAATTGGATGTTGATGCCAGTGGCAAAGCTGTTCCTGTAACAGCTTACAGAGGCATGATTGGGAGTTTGTTGTTCTTAACTGCTAGTAGACCAGACATTATGTTTGCTACCTGTTTATGTGCTAGGTTTCAAGCTGATCCTAAGAAATCACATCTAGCTGCTGTAAAAAGAATCTTCAGATATCTTAAGGGTACACCAAGTTTGGGTCTTTGGTATCCCAAAGACTCAAGTCTTGAACTAACAGGTTATTCAGATTCTGATTTTGCAGGCTGCAGGTTAGACAAGAAGAGCACAATTGGTGGATGTCAACTCTTTGGTGGTAAGTTGATCAGTTGGTGTAGCAAGAAGCAGAACGCATGTTCTGCTTCTACTGCTGAAGCTGAGTATATTGCTGCTGTGGGCAGATTCTATGGATGCAGCATCAGCTTGAAAACTATGGCCTTTGTATATAGGAAGACTCCTAATCTGTGTGATAATACAAGTGCCATAGCTATCTCCAACAATCCAGTGTTTCATTCCAGAACAAAGCATATAGATGTCAGACACCACTTTATCAGAGTTCACATCCAGAAAGGTAATGTAGAGGTAAGTTTTATTTCCACATATGAACAGCTTGCAGACATTTTCACCAAGCCTCTTGATGAAAACAAGTTTAATTACCTTGTAAGCAAGTTGGGCATGTTAAATAACAGTGACTAAGTGTCATTAATGCTCTAAGATATCATATGTCTCAAACTGCTCCAGTTTCTCAGAACAGGTTAGACAGCACAGGCTCTGCATGTTCTACACTTAGACAATTTCTGAAAACTTGGACAGCTTGGACGTATAACAGGCTTGACAAAATAAGTTTTAAATTTAAACCTGTTTTGTTGAACAAACCTCCAACCTCCTCACTCTCTCAATCTGTCATACAAGACATTGTCTTGTAACCTGTACAACTATTGAATGAAACCTGTTCTCATATAGCTACACAGGTTGAATGAACAGCTTGAGGAACGAATCGATTGTGATGAAACCTGCTCATAACAGGTTTGAACAACAGCTTAGATCATCAGTTTTTAATTACCTTTCTTCATAAGTAAGTTTCTTAATTTCTGTATTTATTTAACTTAATTACCTGCGGATAACGTGTGTTAACGTGTGTTAGTGACTAAAGAGGTTCAAGTGGTCAGACAACCGTTCTGACATGGCAAGCTGTTCCGTTTTCCGTTAAAGAACATTTCAAATCAACCGCCCAAACCCTTTCTCTCTCCTACCCACTCACATTCGAATCCTAGAAATACCTCCTCTACTGTTTCATCTTTTTCTTCCTCTACTGCTTCCATAACTATCCAAAGAACCCTAAATCGACTAAGTGTCCAGTACTCTTCATTCTGCTACTCTCAAATGGCTCGCCAAAAAAACCCTTTGCTTCCAGTGTTCGTCGGTAAGGATGCTGAAAAACATCCCTCAGTCACCACGATGCTCACTTTGAAACCAACTAACTATATTGCCAACCTAACCATTCCCAAAAACTACGTGGGTAAACGTTATGAAAACATGGTGGAGTTTCTGAAAGTTTATCCCCTATACTATGCTATGATTGCCTCTCCGGGTGTCTTGTACCGGGAGATGGTGTATGAGTTTTGGTATACATGTGCCTATGATCCATCAACCAAAACCATCAGGGGAACCATCCTCAATGGGACTCAGACCATTGAGATAACCATTGATCTTCTCAAGGAAGTTCTTCATCTTCCTGTTGCTGAAACATATGACAAGCCACAGCTTGAGAATGATCAAATGGGCAATATGCTACGCTTTTGGGGTGTAGCAGAACCCAAAGTTGGAGCCACTCTGTTCAAAAGGGATTTATCACCTACCTACAGCTTCTTGTTTGCCTCAGTGGTGAAGTGCTTTAGCAGCAAGGTTGGTTCATTTGACCAGCTTTGCAGAGATGAAATCCCCATAGTCCTACAGCTTGTGGATAGGACTACACTGAACATGGCTCGTTGGATTTTTGTGAATCTGAGGAACTTGGTGCAGCAGGAAACTCGCCCAGCTGCTGTCAGATATCCAAGGTTTATGTGTCTTATATTCAGACATGTTTGTGGTGAGCACCTCTACAACGCTCAGCCCCTATTACTTACTACTGCATTCCCTGTAATTGGGAATAGAGTTACCTACACTCCCGTTCTTCCCAATGAACCTCCTATCTCTACACCAATGAGGAGGTTACTTGGTTTGGTGGAAGGACCCTCTACTGTGATGGTGGATCCAGTGTTTGCTCCCAAAGGAAAATCCAAATCAAGGCCTAAGGAAGGTGATCAAAAGGGGCCTGGAATCGAGTGAAGCTGAGCCTGTCCTCAAGAAGGCTAAAATAGTTAAGTCAAAGTCTGCCCTATCCGCCTCAGTGGTGGAGGGAGAGCAGACTTCTAATCCCGGTTCATCTGTTGAACCTGAAGCCTTCGTGGCTGGTGCCTCTGTGGCACCTGAGACCATGGAACATGTTAACCCCCCTGTTTTTGACCCAGTCTCACCACCAGTCCTAACAGAACTCCCTGCTACATCTCCTCAATCCCCACAATGTCACAATACACAAGGAAAAAATCTTTAGCTAGGAAGAAACCTTCATCCCAAACCAGCCCCTCAGACACCTCTCAACAAGAGTCAGTTGAATAAGAAGCAACCTAGGCTGCCTCTCCTCTTTTTGGAGAAGGTTCAGTACCATTGGAGTAGGCTTCAGTCCAACCTGAGTACACCCAGAGTAAGCCTAGACCCTCTGGTTCCTCCCAACAGGAACAAGTTGTACACAAGAAGACTACCACATCAACTATCCTAGCCTCACAACAGGCTAAGGGTATTGAAAGATAGGAGTCCACTCGCTCCACACTAAGTCCACACAGTCTCCACCTCATACTTATCTTACACCATCTGAGACTGCACGACGTGTCAAAACAGCTGGAATAGACCATCCAGCAGATCAGCCTCAAACTTCTACTCCTGGTGATGCAGCTGCTGTACACCCAAAAGTTGTTGAAGGACCATCTCCCCAAGCTGATGTTAACAACAGAAAATGGACCATCCCTCTGGTGAGACTTCCCCTCATTTGCAAATTCCATCAGTAGGTTTCACCACTACTGATGTTGAAATGCACATCCCCTCTCCCTATGAAGATGTACCTACTAACCAAGGTACTGCTGAGGGAACCACCCCAGGTCTTAATGAGGATGTTGCAACGCAAGCAACATCTGAAAGGCCACCAACTCCTACCACCTCTCCTAATGATGCAGAAATAGCCACTGTTGAAGGATCTATTGACCCTTCCAAGCTGGGCCATCTCACATATGCCCAAGCTATGGAACTTCTTTCTAAAGTATCCTTATGTTCCCCCACAAATTCTCAAACTCCTGCCTCATCCTCATCCCATTCTCATTCTTCACCATCAACTCAATCCAAACAATCCACACATACTCCTCCATCCCCCAAAGCTTTTCCTTTGAAGGATCATCTATCTTTGCTGGCCAACAAAGTTGGTTCTTTTGAAAACTCCATGACCTCCCCACCTTCCATCATACCAGACTCTATGTCTGCACAGCTTAAAGGATTTTTTGATTCGTTCAAGACTTCCTTTCCAACCCATCCTCCTCAAGCTAATCAATCCTCACAGCTGCTTGCACTCACTCCACAGCTGCAAACACTCTTCACTACCCTCTCCACCGTCCTTTCTACTCAACAGGACTCTGTGTCATCTCTGGCAGCAGTCTCCCAACAGCTGTCATATCTCCTAAACACTTGCACAACGACTCTTCCTTCTACATTGGCCAGCTTGAATACTTTAGTAGTGTCTCAGTCAAATTCTGTGTCATCAAACCTTAATGATATGCACGATTCTCTTGAATTACATCTTGCACAACTTCAAATTTTGCTGTTCACAGCTTCAAACAGAGAAGCCATCTCAGCTGTCCTCTCTTGCTGCTTCCCAATCTACCTCTCTTCAAACCTGTCTTGACCAACTTGCAGAGGTGAATGACAACTTGGCTTTCTTAGTGCGTAACCTGGTGGGCCCCAAACCTGCTACCAAAACAGCTGCTCAGCCTGCTGAATTCGTTTCTCCAGGCAGACCCAGTGTTGAAGGCTATGTGCCATCTCCTTCAAAGGGGAAGAAGATATATGACTCAAAGACCAAGTCTAAATGGGAGAAATCTTCATCTCCCTTTAAGGAGAAATCAACATCTATATGTCAAGCAGCAGGTGCTTCACAAACAGGTCCTACTGTGGATGTCTTCCAATCAACTGAAGCTGCTCAGCCTACTCAGGCTGGATCTCCAAACCCTGCACCATCTAAGGGGGACGACTCCATTCCTGGGGATAGGCCAAGCAGAATGAGACATCTAATACTGGAGCAAACAGAAGAAGAAGAGGAAGAGGAACCTGAAGTTGTTCCAACCACAATAGCTAAAGGGAAGAAGAAAGCCTCAGTAGACCCTAACTACCTCAAAGCTGCTCAACTGAAGTTTGATACGGCTAGAGCCAAAGAAATGGGCGTCTCTATGGAGACCTATTATGAATTCAAAGAAGAGCAGCTTCGGGCCTTTGAAAAGCTAAAGAAAGATGAAGCCTCTGCTAAAGCTGCAAAAGCCTTTGCATACAAGGAGGCAAGAAAAATTAAAATGCCTTCCTTGGATGTCCAAAGGAAACTGTTTGAGGCTGCCAAAGAGTCAGTGGTTGAGAAGAAAGGAGAGAAGGAACAGGGTGCTCAGGTCTCTATGTCCAAGCCTAAGCCAGCGTCCTCCTCTGCAAGAGCCCAGATTCACTTTGACAACCTGGCAAGAAAGCAGTTCTTTGATGTTGCAAACAGAATTCTTGCCAAGGAAACAATTGTCAATGTTGTTCCCATTTCAAAGAAAGGGACACAGTGGAAACTACACCATAATGGGTTCTGAAGGTCCAAAATTTGAAGCATATGAACACACTGATGTTGCTCAAATGGGATTCAGAGAATGGGTAGAATTGGCAGTTGCACTGAGCTAGTCTATGTCTTAAACTGCTAAGACTATCAGCGCATGTGTCAAAACTTGGCCTGATTCTAGAAGAACAAATCAAGGGTACCTCAGTGGTTGAACCCAAGATAAAGGCCAGGAGGAGGAGAAAGCATATTGAGCTGGAAGAACTCCTAATAATGATTGGTTAAGATGATGTAGTCGTTGAGATTAAAGAAGTAGATCACAGCCTGCCCAGGGGAGTGGAACCTGAGGAAGACAAGCTGATAGAGGAGCCTGAGCTTGGGGTATTTTTTGTAGATCCCCTAACAAATAAAAGTGTTTCTAGAGTGCATCAGATTTGCACAAGGTTGGTCTTAAGAAGCTCATTGCTTTTAGACTTGCAAACTCCTTTAGAAAATCTGCAAAATGGAGAGCAGGTATCTGGGAACAGCTTAAAGGGTTCCATGAGAGAGGAGAGCTTGAACATCCCAACTTTAGATTCCTAATTGTTGAAATGTAGGAAATTGAAGAAACTAGGGAGTAGCTCGAGCAAATGTTTGAAAAAGAAGCACCACAGCTTGGAGGTCCATCTACTAATTGAGTAGATGAAAAATGGAAACTGGCCATCAGTTGGACAGGCTTGCCGTTACTTGCTCCCACCATCAACAGTCCAACATGTTGAATTTCTTTATGTACATAAGTTGTACTCTATTACATTAGTTGTAATTTTTCTTTTACATCAGTTGTTATCTACATTAGTATATTAGTTGTACTCTTGTAAGAACATATGTTGTTTTGTAATCAAAATCAGTATATATAAACTGATCCTTTACTTTACATAAATGTTGTTATTTTATTTCAGCAAAGTGTATTGTAAAAAAATATATAGTGATTATTGATTAACTCAGCTTAGACTCAATATTGCAAACAAGGGGGATTGTTAGGCACAAAAAGGCCTCAGTCAAAACTGTTCTACATCTTAGGGGGAGATTTTTAATCAAACTTGTTTGATGCACTTGAAGGTATAATTTAAGGCCTGTTAATGCCTTATTGAAACCTGAAAAGTGATTTGCAATATAAGTAGAAGTTGTTTCCCCTGTTGCATTTGTTGCAAGTAAGGCAGATTGCCCAAGCTGTTCATTTTGTTGAACAGGCTGGACAAACTGTCTATGTTGCGCTATCCTATTGAGTAGCTTAAACAAATTCTAAGTGTTTAGTTCTTTGTGAACAGAACCTGTTCTTTGTAAATAGGCTAAACACTTTGTGGAATATGTTTCCAAGTCCTCATGTATTGTTTTAGACTACAATATCAGTTTACAAAGTCGAAGATTAAGTGGAAAACATATGCTACAAAAGCTGCCAACACTGTTCTGTTACATGAAGACAAAGTGGATATTTGAAATGGGTGACAGACCATTTCTTATATCAAAATGGCCTTAACAAAATATGAAAGGTTCAAAGTTGACATTCCTCTTTTGGTTAAAGGCTTCTGCAACAGAGACAAAAAAGAAAAGGCAAATATTCTGCCATGTAGAGACAAGTCTGGTTTATCAGAATATGCAGAAAAGTTGTTTTGTCTTTTTGGAAAGACATCCCCCTATCTTCTTGTCCAATGAGGAATCTTCACTGAGATTCTCAGTGAGAGTGTAAAAGGAAGCCTCTAAGGAATGTGAGTCTGCTTGAATAAAATAGATCAGATCGTGCTTAGAAGTGTGTTTTCCATGCATGCAAGTCTGCTAGAATAAAACAGTAACGTGTGTCCAAGCTGTTCTTATTCAAGTTGTCCATCTGTGTCTTGTAAATAGTGAGTTTATGTTAGTGAGTGTGTTCATTGTATCTAGTCTGAGTGTGTCTTAGATTAGTTAAACATCTGTTGTATCTGCCATCTCGGCTTGAACTATTTCGCAGTTCAAGCTTATTTGTAATAAACATTTGTTGATAATATACACAAACATTGAGAAAAGTGTGTTGAGTTTTAATTTGCTGTATTCACCCCCCCCACCTCTACAGCTTAGAACAATACACTATGAAAACCTTTTGGGACCTACAGAATATGATGATGTAAGAGTTGATTTTGAAGACGACTTGGATCAGGAAGACCTTGAGGAAGGAGAATTTATTCCAGAAGATATACCTCATTTGAAGTCACACGATGAGATTGTGATGTACGAAGATGATGAAGCTGATGAGGTAGTGCTACAGAAGAAACCTGTTACTGAGCAATATGTAAATATAGACCAGAAACTGATAGAATCAGATGTGTTGAGGTCTACACTTAATGATGAATCGGATTTTGAGGTACCTCAAATACCAGATTGGGAGGTTACCAAAGAAGAGAAAAGAAGATGGTGGTTCAGAGAAGAAGAGAAGAAGAAGGAATTGGCTATAAAGAAGAAAATGAAAATGCCAAGTCCAGGAAAACTGTCAGAAGGAATCCTAAGCTAGTTCTATGATAAAGAACTGCATCTATTCATTCTGAAAAGAAAAGACGAACTACAAAACCTGCAAAAAAGGCTAAAGAACTTCAATTCTCTACCGAAATATGAAGTTAAAGCATTAGCCTGGAAGGAGCTAATCAACCGTGGAGATGACCCCTACGCTGAAGTGATTGCTAAGATTATTAGAAGGGAAGGTCGGTCAGGGAGGTTTGACAGGCTGAAACCAAGAACAGGGAAGCGACTCATGGATAAAACAAGGATAGATCAATTATCTGGCAGGCCATGGATGAAGATGTATTATAAACTTGTTAAGTTTTCAAAGAAGGTCCCACTAAAGAGTATGCCACAAGATGTGTTGAGTAACTTGATGTGGTGGCATGTTGACAGTGAGACAGGTGAGGCAGTTTTGGAAGATAGTAATGGGAAGGTGATTTTGAGGGCTTATGACCATTTATATCTAGTAAACCTCTCTAGGGACGATATGCAGAAGCTTCATGATCCGTCAATCTTCATTGATGAATATTGGATGTCAGAGGGCAGAAAATTTCAGAGTGGTTAAAGTTTGGGTCGAGCAAGGATTACATGCACGTAGTAACTTAAATAATTCTAGTTTCGTAGAGTAATGAATATCTACTAGAAGCTATCGTGAAGGGGGAGTCTGTTGGTAAACCCTGTGTTAGTCTATTAATTGAGTATTATGTTTACATTTGCATATTAAGTTCATGATTGTGAAGATAAGTTCTTGAGATAATGAACTTGGGAGAATAAGTTCTTAAAGGCATAAGCCACAAACTTAAGTCACACAGTACAAACTTAGCTTGCCTAAGTTCGTATGTGCTTTTGCTTGAACTTGTAAGTTCGTGGGCTTGGGCCTTGAATGAACTTATGTGTTATAAAATTAACTTTTTCAGTTATTTTAAATAACTTTTGGTGAAATTCATTTTTAGAGTTTGTGAAAGTGCACGTACGAACCAGAAGCGATTTCAGAGACTTTTAGGAGCAATACATCGTGTGGGGTCGGTATCCTATCGGCTAACATTGTGTTCGAATCTGTGTTCCGCGCGTGATCGATGTGTTAAGCGTCTAACGAGGATTCCGCAATCGTTGGACGACCTCGCGCCTTGATCTGATCCGTAGACGTGGTGACCTTACACTAAGTAATGATGCAAAGAGGCATTCATTAGCAGACGCCCTTCAAGTTTGAACATCGGTTGACAGATCACCAATGATTTGCTCAGTTAGGTGATCCCGGATTCACCTCTTTTCACGTGGGAGGGAGAACATGTAGGTAACTCAGTGGTTAGTGAGAGGATGGATAAGAGTTTTGGTCGATGGTTTATAGGGATGGTACCACTACTCCGGTTCTGATTCGGTTGGTTCTTGTAAAGGGATAATATTTGGTACGATGTGTGAGAGAATGATATGAGTAGTATCAACAGGTTGTGGATTAGTGGAAGTCGATGATCGTAATGAAGAAGGTAATGGTGATGGATAGGGTGGAACTGTTGATTCTAAAGAATTTATAGTATCTACAGGAGCGAAAACAAAAGAAGAGTTTACATTAGTAACGAAAATATCAACATAAAAAGGATAAACATATTATTAAATCCGAAGAAGAAAAAGAAGTAGATGTAGAAGAATCTCCAGGCATAGAAGTGATTCGTGGTCCCAGTTGATCAACCTTAAAAGCCAGTGCAGCCATTTCATCGAATGTGATATTCACAATCTCATTAACTATCCTGGTTCGAATGTTGAACACGCGATATGCCTTTGCATTGGATGAGTATCCAATAAAAATCGCCCCGTCCGCTTTCTCGTTGAACATCCCAAGATTGTCTTTATCGTTTAACACGTAGCACCAGCAACAAAAACCTCGTAAGTATTTAATGTAAGGTACTTTATTTAGATATAGTTGGTAGGGTGTTTTATTGAAGCGCCTATGAATGATATAATGGTTCTTTGTGTAGCATGCAGTTGAGAAGTCTTCGGCCCACAAAAACAACGGTGGTTTCAAGTAGTTTAGCACGCTACGAGCAACCTCCAGAAGAGTACGGTTTCGTCTTTCAACTATTTTGTTTTGTTGATGCGTTCGGGCGGTGGAATATTGATGGTGAATGCCTTTAAATCGAAGGAAGCCCTCAACTACCGGATTTTTAAACTATGTGTCGTTGTCTGATATAATTGATTGTACCGATAACTGCTGCTAGGTGTCGACACTCTTAATGAAATTGATAATTTCTTAACTAGTATTTCCCTTAGATCGCAAGAACTGAACTCAGATATATCGTGAGTAATCGTCCACGATAACCAATATATAGCATTTACCATTAATGCTATGCGTACGCAAAGGGCCGCATAAGTCCATATGCAGCAGCTCAAGTACACTCTTCTTAGATGGTTCGGGTTTTGGTTTGTGACAGAATCTTTTCATCTTGCCCTTCTCACACGCTCCACATAGATGATCCTTTTCGTAGTGTAATTCCGGAAGAACCTTGACTAGATGTTTTGACGCCATCTTGTTCATGTTGCCAAAATTCAGATAGGATAGTCATCTATGTCATAACCATGAGTCTTTTGAGGACGCTTTTGATAGTAGGCATATGTTATCTTTCACTATAAGCTTGGCTACATCGATGGTGTAGAGGTTTGAGTGGCGTGAACCAGATAGGATTTCTTTTTTGTCATCTCTCTTCACGCTACAGATCTTAGCCCTAAACAACACTTGCAGACCTTTGTCACATACTTGGCCTATGTTAAACAGATTATATGATGACCCCTCAACATAGTCAACATCTGTTGTTATGTATATTTGTTGATGGAATACAAAGTATATGGTGTATTTTGTAATTAGTTGATAGTTGTATAAATGTATATAATAGTGGTTTGACTTTCAAATTAGACATCCGATCTGACAGTTATTTTTTACGCATTGAATTCAGAGAAAAGGGCTACTGTTCACGAACATTCTCATTCCACATTCTGTAATCATCTGTTTATAAATAGAATCATTCGGTCAGTATTAAATCTATTTGTTGTTCTTATTATTGATATTGTTGTTTGATTTTTTAGAAACTATAATTCACAATTGGTATCAGAGCATCTAGGGGTGAATTTTGATACTGAAATTGAAAAATACGAACTGTTCTTGAATATTTTTTCGAAAACCCAAAGAATCACCAAGGGTTTTTACTCTGTTAATCATAGAGTGTGAAACTTGGATCGAAGGAAAAGGA
This sequence comes from Centrapalus pauciflorus, assembly GCA_020465985.1. Lineage (NCBI taxonomy): Eukaryota > Viridiplantae > Streptophyta > Magnoliopsida > Asterales > Asteraceae > Centrapalus > Centrapalus pauciflorus. Next base: position 47,114 of record JAANYP010000155.1, read on the forward strand.
TTAGAAGTCGATTCAATTGAATATAATCTTGTTTTGATTCATCAAACACATAAAAAGATATAGTGATTTTTATAAAATTTTGAAAAACCCAAAGTTCATCACTGTTCTATTGAAAAAGTCACGACTAGATCTATTTTTGGACAATATTGTTTCACAAAAAGTGTTTGTAATCATAATCCTTACCTTCGATTTCAATTTGGTTGAATATGGCTGTGTTTTTCGAATTAATTTGAATTTCAGACTTAAATAATCTGAAAAACTAAGAAACTCGAAATATACTTAGTATATGTGTAATTCGAGTTGACTGTGTTTACAAATCGAGTTGATAAAAAGTGTCAATCGAGTTGGCATAGTTATTCAATCGAGTTAACTTGATTATTCAATCGAGTTGACTTGATTATTCAATCGAGTTGATTTGTTATTAATTCGAGTTGACTTGCAATTTTATTCGAGTTAACTCTCATTTCATTCGAGTTGACTCTCATTTCAATCAAGTCAACTCTCATTACATTCGAGTTTACACAAGTTGAATTCGAGTTACACTCAAGTCAATTCGAGTTTTACACAAGCTTAATTCGAGTTTCACTCAAGTCAATTCGAGTTTTACAGAAGCTTAATTCGAGTTTTATTCAAAACTAGTTCGAGTTTCATATAAAGCTCATTCGAGTTTAACAGATTCATTCGAGTTTAACACAACATCAATCGAGTCTTGCATAAGTCATTCGAGTTTCATCATTGATTCGAGTTGATTATTGCTTCTAACAAGTTACTTTATTATAGATTCGAGTTAATATCTGATTCAATAGAGTTTCACTATTCATTCTTACAAAGGTTGATCAACTTTCAACTGTTGATCAACAATTTCAATTTCAATCAAAGTTCATCAGATCTTGGATAGTTTCCTAAATATCAATCACAATGTAAAAAGACGTTCTAGCAATGGGATCAGAAACCACACCCCCAATTCTTTATCGGGGAACATACGTCCAATGGAGGGAGAGGTTTTTAGAATTCATAAGTTTTCATGATCTGTCGGAAGAGATGTTAAAATCCTTAACAGAAGGACCAGCTACATTCATGGAAACAGTCGAGGTTACAAACTTGACTGAGGCACAAAAGAAAAGAAAGTTAGGGGATAAAACCGCCAGGAAATTATTACTGATCTCAATCCCCAATGACATTTACACATGTCTCACAAACACAAAAACCGCCAAATCCATATGGGATGAGGTGTGTAAACTTATGAGGGGATCTGTCAGAGCTGCAAAAAACAGAGCTAGAAACAGTCTGATGACATTCGAGAATTTTCGAGCTCGTGAAGGAGAATTACTGGAAAACACTTACCTGAGGTTTGTTAGTTTGGTAAGTGAAATGAAAAGAAATGGAGTGACAAAGTCCAATCTGGACATAGATGTCAAGTTCTTAAACGTACTGAACCCTGAATGGGAGAAGTATGCCATGATAATCCAGCAGACAAAGGACATTGAAGAAATGAATTTTCATATGATTTTTGAAAACCTCAATAACTACCAAGAGGTCGTATTGAGGAAATTATCAGGCAAGAAGAAAGATGAGAAAGAGACTGCAGACCCTGGCTTTACTGGCAAAAAAGAAGTACAAATATAAGCTGAAAAAGGAGAAAAGAGCAGTAGTCAGCAATAGCTCTTCCGAATCTGAAACATCAGATTCATTTGCAGATTCCGAAATAGAAGAAATGAAAGCAGATGGCACTTCTAACCAAAGCATTTTAAAAGAAGTTCTACCGTAAGCCAACCAACAATAAAATGCGCTACAAGACTGGCTCGAGAAAATTTGAAAAGAAGGAAAAATATGAAAAATCTGGAGAGAGCAGGGGCAGAAAAGCTGACAAATATGAAAAATCAGATAAATCAGCAAAGAAAGAATCAGAACAGAAGTGCTATAACTGTGGAAAACCAGGTCATTTTGTCTATGAATGTAGACTACCAGTAGTCAAAAACTCTGACTACTATACAAGAAAGGCTCTCTTAGCCAAAGAAAAAGAGGCTGGAAAAGCTCCTATGGCGGAGGATGACCATTGGCTACAATTATCTGAAGATGAAGACATACTTGATGAGGATGCTCATATCTGCCTGAAATCGGAAGTTCTTAATGAGTCAGAATTGAGTGAGTCAGCCATGATAGCCGAGGATGAAGTATGGGTTAGACTAACAGATGAAGAGGATAAGGAAAGACAAGAGTCTGAGGAGGAAAAGACTGAAGAAGTTGCGTTGATGGCAATTGGAAAAGCTGATGATAAGGATAATGAAGATTCAGAGTCAGAAAGATCCAATAGTTCAGACATACCGGAGGTAAATTCTAACTCTGACTCTGAAATTGATGATTCTTGTGTGCTAGAAGAGAAATTAACTCAAATGGCCTTTACGCTTAAGAAATTTGAAAAATCGTTAAAGGCTGAAAAGAAACATGCTCACTCTTTGGAAAACAAATTACGTAATGAACATAATTTAGTTTTAGACTTTTCTAAAGATAAAGAATTAGCTTTACGAGTAGTTTCAGATTTACAAGATAAAGAAACAGAACTTCAAAGCAAAATACAAGAACTTAATCACAATATTTCTGACCTACAAGAAAAACTGAGAATGGCAGAATTAGAAGCTTCCAATTTTTATGTAAAGTATCATGCCATCTTTGAAGAAAGAACTAAGCTTTATGAGAAAATAAAAAAGATGGAAGATGAATTTATCAAAAGAGGTCAAACAGATCAAACCATTTATTTAAATCAACCAAAAGACACAGAATTTTACAATTCTAAATCTGGTATTGGTTGGGAAAATCCCAAGTATCTGACAAAGGCTATATCCAATTCACCAACTTTATATGATGTCAGATATATGAACTTACGATTAAAAATGACTTTTATGAAAGCATCTGATGAAGTAGAATCTAGTGAAGCAACAAAAAGATTAAGATCAGACAAAATGCAAAATTCTGTTGATTTAAACAGAATAAATGAATTAAGCAATAATCTTGATATTAAAGAAGAGTATATTCAGACATATTCTGAAAAGGATTTGTCTGAATCTCCTACTCAATCTCAAAAGTTATATTTGCCATTTTCAATTCTAGAAAAGTTAAACACTGATCTTGAATTGAAAGTTAAAAACTTTGAGACAGAAAATAAATCTCTTAAGGCTGAAATCAAAATTATGGAACAAAAGTTACAAAAACAGTTTGAGAACAAAAAGTTGTCCGATCCATCATCTTTAAAAAAGGAATTTGATCTGTTTATGAACTCTGACTTCAATTTCTTAGAGGAAATGTTTGTTAAAATTGATGATTTTGTAAAACCTTTACATAACAAACAATCAGATGATCAGAACGAACCTGTTAAAATTCTGCAAAGAATTTCTACAGATTCAATAAAATCATCTGAAAATTCACCAACTTTACAACAAAAGAGGGAGAAAACAAAAGTTATTTTTGATACTCCTAAACTTGAAAAAGGTGAATCATCTTCTACAGAGAACTCAATTGCACTAAGAGTCCAATCTTAAAAAGGTAAGAGAAATTTACAGAAGAAACAAGTTTCTAAGATTACTAATTCTCATGTTTCTTCTATGTCAGATAAGATTGTGAACGGTTCAAGAAAACAAGTTTGGAGAAAGAAAAAGAGAGAACAAAAAAAATAAAAATAAAACAAGAGTGGCGCGTGAAGAAAAATATGGTTACAGATGGAAATAGCAATTTTGAAAACTCTGTCTGTAATAATAAATTTGTTGATAATTCTTGTATAAAATTCTCTCAAACAGACTTAATTGCTTTGAGTTCTGATGCATGTAAATCTTTAATTGTAAAATCTGATAAGCTTGTTTGGCAACCGAAGAAAAAGGACCCATTTTTTAAACAGAAAAAGGTTCCACAGCAAAATATTTCATGAACAGTTCCGCCAAGAATTGTACAAAAGTGGATACCTAAAAGAATTGTTCAATAATGGGTACCTAAATCATCATCAAATGTAAAGCTAAAAGCCATATCTGATGAGAAAACAAATCATAAACTGCATGATTTACCTAAATCAAAAGTACCCAACTATAAGTGGGTACCTCAAGTGCTATTTCGTCTTATAGGTAAATCATGTATGGTATCTTGACCCCGGATGTTCAAAGCATATGACCGCACAAAGAGAAACACTCACGAACTTTGTAGAAAAGTTCTATGGGACGGTCAGTTTTGGAAATGATTAGTTTTTTCCGATCAAAGGATACGGGAGTCTCGCATACGACAAAATTACAATTCAGAAGGTTTTCTACGTTGATGGTCTTGGACATAATTTGTTTAGCATTGGACAGCTGTGTGATAAAGGATTGGAAGTCAACTTCAAAGCCAATCGGTGCAGCATCAGATCCGAAGAAGGTAAAGAAATACTAGCAGGAAACAGGAAACCAATTTGTACTCCATTGACTTAGCCTCCATTAATCTGAAGAAGGATGTCTGCGTACTGTCAAAAGCTACATCAAAAACGGCATGGCTATGTCACCGTCGTCTTCCTCATCTGCACTTCAATGAATTAACCAACCTAGCAAAAGGCGGGTTAGTTAGAGGGCTACCAACTCTCAAATTCCAAAAGGAGCAGTTGTGTGCCGCATGTGAAGAAGGAAAGATGACTAGAGCTTCACACAAATCCAAATCTGAACACTCTTCAATAAGAGCACTGGAATTACTTCATATGGATCTGTGTGGACCAATGAGAGTACAAAGCATTAATAAGAAAAGATATCTATTAGTGATAGTTGACGACTATTTACGGTACACATGGGTTTTCTTCTTGAGGTCCAAATCAGATGCTACCGAAATCATCATAGACTTCATCCGGAAAATTCAAGTGAAATTGCAACTTACAATTCAGTCAATCTGGTCAGATAATGACACATAATTCAAGAATAAATCACTTGAATCATTTTTGAATTCTGTAGGAATCACACATCAGTTTTCAGCTGCTAGAACTCCACAATAGAATGGTGTCGTGGAACGAAGAAATCGGACACTAGTGGAATCAGCTTGGACGATGCTGGCGTATTCCAATCTACCCTTATTCTTATGGGCTGAAGCAGTTGCAACAACTCGTTTCACACAGAATTGTTCATTCATCAATAAACGATTCAGAAAGACACCTTATGAACTAATTAATAAACGAATACCTAATATCAAATTTTTCCATGTCTTTGGCTGCAAATGCTTCATACTAAATGACAAAGACAACCTTGGAAAATTCAATGAAAAAGCAGATGAAGGTATTTTCATAGGTTATTCAAAGGAATCAGTCGCTTTCCGTGTCTACAACAAGCGAACCAAGACAGTCAACGAGAGCGTCAACGTCAAATTTGATGAAGGAGTGGTAATGACTTCTGAACATACCAGTTCAGGACCCGAACCTAACATGCAGACTTCAATGGAGTCACCTGAACAGAATGCTGAAAATTCTGAAATAAATAAATTGTTTGAGAATTTTTATGAAGACTAGTTTGAGAAGCCCAAAACTAATGTTGTAAATTTGGTGCATGACAGGATTACTGAAGTTCTAGTTGTAGTCTCTGATCATTCTCATCAACAAGTATCAGAAGAAACTGGAGAAGCATCAACAACAGATGTACACTAGCCAATTGAAAGTGTACAACCCATTGAAAATCCAGAATCTTCTGAAACCCCCTTAACATACGAAAATTTAGAATCTCCTAACTCAGATACCCTACCAACTACATCTGAAGCAATCCCCCGACCTACATATTTAGACCATAATCTCAATCAAGACCACATTGAATCGTATCCACATACTTTCAAGTGAACTAGAAATCACCCAATAAAATACATTATTGGTGATCCATCTGCTTCAGTCCAAACCAGAAGAGCCACAATAAACGAGTGCCTATTTTCAAATTTTCTTAGCAAAATAGAACCTAAGAATGTGAAAGAAGCACTTCTGGATGCTAATTGGATTGTTGCAATGCAAGAAGAACTGAATCAGTTCGAACGGTTGAAGGTCTGGAGACTTGTTGAGCGACCCAAAGATAAATCTATCATTGGCACGAAGTGGATCTTTAAAAACAAAAAGGATGAACATGGAGTAATCAATCGCAATAAAGCTCGCCTCGTTGCCAAAGGATACAGTCAACAAGAAGGGATTGACTACGATGAGACTTTTGCACCTATTGCACGAATAGAAGCGATTAGAATGTTTTTAGCTTTTGCCACTCGTAAAAACTTTATTGTTTATCAAATGGATGTTAAAACTGCGTTTTCAAACACAGAATTTACCGATGAAGTATATACATATCAGCCCGAAGGCTTTACTGATCCTTCGAAACCTGATTATGTATATATTTTAGACATGTCACTGTATGGCCTTAAACAAGCACCGCGTGCTTGGTATGATGCACTTTCAACATATTTGTTGAAATGTGGATTCAACAAAGGTGCAGTTGACACAACCCTGTTTATAAAAACGTCAGGGGCCGGATATTAGAGTAATACAAGTCTATGTAGATGACATAATATTTGGGTCTACAAATCTTGAATTTCATAAGAAATTCTAATTCTTAATGTCCCAAAAATTTGTAATGAGCATGATGGGAGAAATAATTTTTTTCATAGGATTACAAGTTAAAAATTGACTGATGGTATTTTTATTAATCAGTCAAAATATATACAAGACATGTTAAAGAAATTTAACATGGTTAACAGTACTCCTATGAAAACTCCCATGGCTCCGGACTCAACGTCAAAACTCGGTGAAGACATTTCGGGGAAACTTGTAGATGTGACTCACTATCGAGGTATAATTGGGTGATTAATGTATTTAACAGCCAGTAGACCGGATACTATGTTTGCTACATGTGTGTGTGCTAGATATCAGACGAATCCAAAAGAATCATATTTAACAGCTGCAAAAAGAATTTTAAGATATCTCAAGGGAACTCCAAATCTTGGTTTGTGGTATCCCAGAGAATTTTCATTCAATTTAACTGCTTTTTCTGACGCTGATCACGCAGGTGATAAGATGGACAGAAAAAGTACGTCTGGTGTAGTACAATTCTTAGGTGACAAACTCGTATGCTGGTCATCCAAGAAACAACACTGCGTTTCATTGTGTACAGCTGAAGCAGAATACGTTGTTGTTTCATCATGCTGTTCTCAGGTGTTGTGGATGAAAAGCCAACTGCGAGATTACGGGTTTACAACACAGAAGATACCTATCTACTGTGATTCTCAGAGCGCAATTGTTATTGCATCAAATTCGATGCAACAGTCAAAAACAAAACACATCGACATTCGATACCATTTTATAAAGGATCACGTTGAAAATGGAAATATAGAATTATACTTTGTACCTACTAAATATCAACTAGCTGATTTGTTTACCAAAGCGTTAGATGAAAAAATGTTTAATTTTTTGGTATACAAATTGGGTATGTTGAATCGTTAAGATTTAATAAAATCAGTAGTTTTAATGTATAATTTTAAATTTAAATTTTTTATTGATTCCAATCTGAAGTTAAATTCTTGAATTTTAGAAGTTTAAATTTTTTTGAATTTAACTAGATCTGGATTGTCATGTGTAGGGGGAGCAGAAAATGAATTTGTCTGATTTTGAGAAATTCTGATAAAGTTTATTTGTTATTTTGTAGGGGTAGCTGATTTGAGAAATATGATAACCATTTGAGGGGGAGCAGCATTCTGAAATTAAAGGGGGAGCAATTTAATATTTTAAATTTCTTTTTTGTGTTTAATTTTTTTTATGTTATTTTTTTTGTTTTTGTTTTTGACTGTATGAATTTTCAATTTTTGTTTCTTTAAGTCTGTTTTTTAATATTTTTTTTTGAATATCAGAAATTTTTTTTTGTTGTTTTTAATTTGTGTTGGGAAATATTCTATGTATGTCAAGCTGTTAGTTAGATTTCTCAAACTGTTAGTAGAGTTTCTGTGTAAGTACAAAGTTCAAGCTGTTAGTTGAGAAAGTTCGAGCTGCTTTTTCAAAAGTTCAAGCTGCCAGTGTTCAAGTTCAAGCTGCTCAACAGATAGTCTTCAAGCTGCTCAACAGCTCAATAAACAAAGTGCTGAAATTCAGGAAAAGATATATATTCGAAGATTCAAGCATATCTATTTCTAGAGAAATCAGAGTTTCTCAAGCAAACAAATTAGAAGGCATTATATATACATAGAATAGGTTTTTCTATTGTAAGTCTGCACGTACAAGTTTTTGATTCAATTGTAATTGCTTTTCTGATTAAGTTTTTATAATCCTCTAAGGTTGTAAAACCCTAAGAACAATCTGTGTTCTTCGCCTAATCAAACAGATTAGAGGTGATTGTAATCATTGAGTTTTGCAATACAAAAGACTTGATTGTTGATTATATTTATGTGTTATTTGTTTGAAAGCTTTTCCTAAAAAAACAATTTAGTGTTATTCCGCAAACTTCTTAATTGGACTTTGATTCAATACAAGATTATTGGTTTTATACTCTGATTGATTCAAACCAGTTAATCTTAGGTAGTGATTTTGATCTTGACAAGTGGTATCAGAGCCACAGGTTTTACTTTGTTTTCAAAGTCAAAAGCTTTCTTTTAAAATTTTAATTTTCTGCAATGGAATTTGATAACAACAGTAGTGGGTCTGTGCAAGGACTCAAAGTGCCTATGCTCAAACCCACTGAGTTCGAGATGTGGAAACTCAGGATTCAACAGCACCTTCCATTTATTGATTATGCCATATGGGAAGCTGTTGAATTTCTTCCTGTAGTTGATCTTGAACTTGATGCTGAGGGCAAGCCTATAAAAACACCTCCAAAGACTGAACCTTGAAAGAAAGGCTAGAATGAATGAAGTGAAAGCTCTTACACTTTTACAGATAGCCATTCCTAATGCTTATCAACACCAGTTTAAAAAGTATTATGCTGCTCATTCTCTTTGGATTGCCTTAGAGAAAAGATTTACTGGCAATGCTAGCACCAAAAGAACTCAAAAAGATCATCCGAAACAGCAGTATGAAAACTTTTCTGGTGGCAAGAATGAAAACCTTACTCAAATGTTTGACAGGTTTAATAAACTGATCAGTGAATTGGAGAGTGCTAAAGTCAGCTTGGATCAAGATGAAGTAAACAGAAAATTTCTTTGATCACTTGGTGAAGAGTGGACAGTCTATGCTGCCCAATGGAGAACAAAAGATACTCTTGATGAAATAGAGTTGGATGACCTTTACAACAGTCTGAGAGTGTTTGAAAATGAGATTGAGAATAAAAAGAAATCCTTTTCATACAATCATAACACTGCTCTGATGTCATCAGCATTATCTAATAAATCTAACTGTTATGATTCCGTTTCAGGTACAGATGGAAATTCTACTGAAGTTCATTATGAAGCTTTTGTTGCCAATGATCGACTGTTTGCTCTAAAAGCTGAAGATTTAGAACAAATCCATCTAGATGATCTAGAAGAGATGGACTTAAAATGGCAGCATGCAATGTTGACTATGAGGGCTAAAAGGTTTCTGAAAAGATTGGCAGATCAAACTTCCAAGCCAGACCAGAAGGCAAACCATCATTTGATAAATTAATAGTTGAATGCTTCAAATGCCACAAGCTTGGACACTTTGCAAGAGAATGCAGATCTCAAGGTCAACAGCCACCAAGACCCCAGCAAACTAATCAAGCTTCATCATCACAAGCACTTGTCTCTCAAGAAGACAATGTGTTTCACTGGAGTGATCAGACAGAAGAGGAGTTTCAAAATCAAGCTCTCATGGCAGAAACATCTAATGTCACTTCCACTGAACTACCATCTGAGGTAAATGATAAACTTTGCTCTCAATCATGCAAAAATATGGTTAAAAAGTACAGAGATCATATTGAGATCATGTGCAAAACTCTAGCTAAGATGGAAGAAAGGAGATATGTGTATATGCAGGCCATAGAAGATCTTGAAAAACAGATAAATGACTATAAAGATAATGAGATTCAAATGGAACATGATAGAATATATCATGAGTGGGAGAAAAAGGAGGTCAATAACAAAATAGAGTCTTTAAATTAGAAATTAGATGAGGCTAAACAGAAGGCGTTAGAAGCTAACAAGAAAATAGAATCTGTCAATTAGAGTTAGGAAACTGCAAATTGGCAAATCAAAAGCTGGAACAACTAATGGAAGTTCAATTTAAAGATAGGGTTAAATCTCAACTCAATCCCAAAGAAGGTATAGGATACAGAGCCACTCCACCCCCGTACAGCAACAAATACATTCATCCCATGAGTGAAGTTGCTGATAGGTTTGTTAATGTTGGTACACCCTGTGTGACGATAGCAGTCTAAGTGATCCAACATTGGGGTTTTAGCAAGTGTTTGTTATATATGTTTATATATGGTTGATAGTTTTTATTGTTTGTGTGTTTGAACTTGATGTAACGTATTATAAGAAGTTCAAACATAAAGATCATAGATAAAATCAATCATAAGGTAAAAACATAAGTTTCAATACTTAGTTAATTATGTAAGAAGGTAAATTCGAATTATCTAAGGACTAGGATTCGAATCTGGTTAGATTCGAATGAGTCTCTTGGTAGATTCGAATGTGACCATTTTGGCAGATTTGAGAATGTCAGATGGGACAAACTCGAATGGGCCTTGGGCCGGATTCGAGTTTAGCCCATGACAGACTCGAATTAGCCTCTATAATTAGGGATAGACTCGAAATATTATGAGACTTTTTGCAGAATTCGAGAGTGATTAAGCATTAAGCGATTTCTAGTTTATCATCATGTTAGTGTCGTTTCGGAGAGAATCAGTTCGTAGGTGCGTTCGTGTGTCGTTCGTGCAGCTTCTGATAGTCTCCGTGTTTCTGATTGAGAGTTGTTTCCGTCTACCCGTTAACGAGGATTCCGCACTCGTTGACAGGTTCCGCGTCTAGATAGATCGTAGTCGTAGACCTTACAAGTGGTATCAAAGCCTAAGGGGTGTTCTTGGTGTTCTTCGTGTTCATCTAGATACATTCTAGGTTTCTTGACGCTATTGGACGGTTTTTCTATCAAAATCGTGTTTTTTGTGTGTTTTCGAGCTTAGCAAATTCTTATCCGGGAAATACTTCGTATTTTTCACGTTTTTGATCGAAATCAATATTTTCCGTTGGAAAAATATTGACTTAATCTGCAAAACGTTAAGAAATCGAAGTGTTAGCCGTTTTTCGAGTTTCGGCGCTCGAATCTATTAGGAGTAATTAGGGTTTCACTTAGTCTCGAGTCTAACCAAATCCGCTCCTTTCGAGTTTGATAAAGTGTGTTTTCAAATCTAATTCGAGTTTGTGCTAGTTTCGAATAGGGTCTCGAGTCTGCTGTCATTCGAGTTTACTTCAAGATTCGACTAGAATCGAATAGGGCTTCGAATCTACTGTGTGTTCGAGTTTGCCTTGACCTTCGAATTTGAGGAATTTCGAATCTGTCATTAGTTTCGAATTTAATTGAATTACTAAAACTTAATCAAATTTAATCCCAAATAAATTTGAATTTAATTATATTCGAATTTACCTAGATTTGAAAGAATTAACTCAAATTAGTTTCGAATTAAATTAATTAAGTTCAATTCAATTACTTTTGAAAAGATGTCAAATCTTCAAAAATTCCTGGAAATGGACCACGAGGTCGGGAAGGCAAACACTCCGCCTAAGCTGATGAAACTCGAGGACTATTATTGGTGGAAAGATCGGTTTACCGATTTCGTGCGCTTCAATGATATGCGCATGTGGGTATGTATTGACGAAGGATACATTCCACCAATTTCTGAAGTTGAAGGCCGTCAGAGAGTCTTATCATACCAAATGATGAAGGAGGATGATAAGAAACTGTATGAAGCCGAGAACAAAGCGTTTTCGATAATTCGAATGGTGTTGCCTCAGGATATACTACACACATTTAGGACTCAAAAGACATCTAAGGAACTTTGGGAGTCACTAGAGAAGAGGTGTGAGGGTAATCCTAGGGTTCGACGAAAGCGTACGGAGCTGTTGAAACAACAGTTTGCGATTTTCAAGGCGTTAAAGGATGAACAGCTGGATGATACCATCACCCGGTTCTATCATCTGTTGACGGAACTTGAAAGTCACGGGATTGAGTATACTGACACGGACAAGAACAATAAGCTTCTTGATGCCTTACCAGCCAAATGGGCTATGTATGTGGCAATGATAAAGCTTAATGAGGATAAGTATTATACCCAATCTCTGGAGGATATTGTGGGAACGTTGCGAGCTTATCGTTTCGAGCTACTGAAGGCCGAAACGGATTACGAACAAGTCCAGAATCCAGAAATGTATTTTGGAAAATCAACAAAACCTTCAGCCGGAGCTGATCTGAAGACTGCAACAACATTTTTCACCGGAGAGACGTCATCACCAGCAGAGACTGATGAGTCATTGAACAGAGCGTTCTTAGGGTTGGGAAGATCAGAAGAACAACAACCTCAAGCAACACAGGCGACGACATCTCAGAGCTATTCTAAGATGCCCATGAGCGCAAAATCAGCGGAAGAACATTTGAATCTGCTTGCTTCATTTGTGGCCGCTTACGGGAACTGCGTTCAGGGAAAAATTAACGATCCTGCTCTCTGGGATGAAGACTATGATCAGGTCGACCCTGATGATCTTGAGGAAATGGATCTTAAATGGCAACTGGCCATGGTAACCCAACGGGTTAAACGATTCATCAAACGAACTGGGAGGAATCTGACGATGAAAAATAAGGGAATTGGATTTGATAAGTCCAAGGTGAAATGCTACAACTGTCAAGGTCTGGGACACTTCGCCAGAGAATGTCAGAGACCAAAGGTATATACATACCAAGGGCAGAGTCAGCATCAGGGACAATTTCAGAATCAGTCCCAACAACGATACCTTCCGAGTTCAACTACTGGTCAAGCCAATCTAGCTGGTCTACTATCAAATGTCACATCAGACAGACAGCTGGATGGTACCTATGACTGGAGTTCACATCCAGAATCAAATGCTCGGGCTTTTATGGCTGAAGTCACGGAGACTAGGTGTGAAGGGGAAGAGCAGACCACAAGGGACAGCAGTCCGATGTGGGTGGAGAAGACGAATGATCAGACGGTTCTGGAGTTTGCAGCTCAAATGGCCAACGTGGAATCTGATAACACAAAGGTTAGTCTGACTTACTCTCTTTTTCATGAGTTATGTGCATTGTGTGTTTCTTCTAATGATAGGTTAAATCTAGTCTTAGAATCACATAAAACCATAACTACTCAAAATGAGTCATTAAAAACTGAAAATGCTAGCCTAAACGATATTAAGCAAGATCTTAAGGAAAAACTTAAGGCTGATGCTCAAGACGTAATAGTTCTGAAAGACAAACTGAGTGAGCAGTGTGTTAGGTTAGAGCTTATGTATGAGCATGTAGAGGCCTTGACCAAAAACCTTAAGGACAAAGACATAGAGCTAGCTGAAACAAAGGTAAAGGTAGCAGAGGCAAATAGTAAGCTAGAGAAGTTTAGGAATTCAAGTCTAAACCTAGGGAAAGTTTTAGATGCTCAAAGACAATCTAAAAAGCCCGTAGGTCTAGGATTTCATGAAATTCCTCCACCTTTTAATGCAAACTACGTGCCTCAACCATAGGAGAAAACTGACAAATCAGTAGACTTAGAGGACTTACCTGCACCTATATTTGAGCCTGTAGTAGAAAATACACCTAAGGTGACTGACTCAACCGTCAAGGTTAAGAAAGTCAAATTTGTGTCTTCCTCCAGTGAAACACCTGCAGGAAAACATAAAATTGATTTTAATGATCAGGACGATGAACCAGTCGCGATAGATGTTCAACAGGACCAAGACACTAGTGAGACACCTAAGTCTAAGGGAACACACAAGAAGTCCATAGATAAGATGTCTTGCTTTAGATGTCATGAAAAGGGGCATGTTGCTTCTCAGTGTTCGCTTAGGAAAGCCGAAGTTACACCTAAGACAGTGAACCCAACACCTGTTAAGCCCTCAACAAATGTGGCAAGCACTAGTAGTTCTCAGAGTACCGAGAAAACTGTGCAGGCCGCACCAAAACAAGTTGTGAAACAAACACCGGTAAAGGTTGGACCAAAGGAAGTGGTTAGGACAAATTCACCGAATCGTGTCATTAATCAATCTAGGTCAGCACCTCAACAAGTCTATAGGAGCACAACACCTAGCAGGGCACACACTCCAGTTAGGTCTCATACTCCTATTAGACATTACGCACCGGTAAGAGCTCAGGGATCACAGTCTGAAATGCAATATAATCGGAATTATTCTAGAGCTCCACAACAAATACCTACTCAAAGGGAAAGAGTGAATTTACATCACTCGGCACCACAACAAAATCCTGTTCAACGACCCAAGTCACCTGAAAGGCGAGATGGGTATTTGAAAGAGTTTAAGTATGTGGACGAGAATGGTATAACCAAGTCAGTTATGGCTTGGGTTCCCCGTGATAACTAACCTATTTTCTTTCATGTGCAGGAGATTACCACAGGTCCAAACAACAAGTGGTTCGTCGACAGTGGATGCTCCAGGCACATGACAGGGGAAAGAAGTCTCCTTACAGACTTTAAGGGGGGGAATCGGGGATTTGTATCATTCGCGGGTAACAAAGGAGGAAACATCACGGGTACCGGAGTGGTCACTAATGGGACGATCAAGTTGGACCAAGTTTATCACGTTGATAAATTGGTTCACAATCTCATTAGTGTATCTCAAATGTGTGACAAGAAGAATTCAGTGCTGTTCACGGACACTGAAGCGTTAGTGCTAAAACCGGGATTCAAGATTCCTGAAGAATGGGTATTGATGCGGGCACCAAGGAAGAATGACTTGTACATGCTTGATATGAACAAGCCGGAGACTTCGATGGGGCCAATCTGTCTGTTATCCAAAGCTTCGGAGACGGAATCGGTATTGTGGCACAGACGCATGGCTCACCTGCACCTTAGAAAGATGAATTACATAACTAAAAATGGGTTTGTGCAAGGTGTGCCTATGAAGAGCTTTCAGTTCGAGGACAACTGTCTACCATGCAAGAAGGGCAAACAACATAAGAAGACACACAAGTCCAAGACGCAGAACTCCATAACCTCTACATTCGATTTGTTGCACATGGATCTTTTTGGACCAATCAACAAAAGGAGTATAGGAGGTAGTTGGTACTGTTTGGTTATCACTGACGATTACTCACGATTTTCTTGGGTTTTCTATCTAGGTACAAAGGACGAGACGACTTCCAAGCTCATCGGGTTCTTAGACAAAGTGGAGAATTCCTACGGAACAAGGGTTAAAAGGATACGTAGTGATAATGCAACTGAGTTCAAAAACACTGTAATAGGTGTATATTGCCTATCAAAGGGCATAGTGCATCAATTCAGTGCACCATATGAGTCTCAACAAAATGGGGTGGCCGAACGTAAAAACAGGACATTGATTGAGGCTGCAAAGACTATGCTTTCGGATTCAAAGCTTCCTACCATGTTTTGGGGGGAGGCAGTGAATACCGCGTGCCATATTTTAAACCGAGTCCATACAGTCAAATCTTTTAACAAAACCTGTTATGAAATTTTGAATAAACGGCCACCTAATTTAACTGGCTTCGAACCGTTTGGGGTACCACGCACTCTTTTGCGTACAAAACATCAACCGAAGTTTGGTGAAAAGGCTGACGAAGGATACATCCTAGGTTATGTGCCGAACTCACCAAACAAACGGGTTTTTAACAAAACAAATGGTACTGTAGAGATTGTGTATAACATTGAAGTCACAAGTTATACACATGAACCCCAAACTGGTCCAGAATGGATATTTGACTATGATAAATTATTTGAGTCATTTAACATTCCTTTGGATGATAATGCAGGTACAATCGAAAAGGACATGGCGACGTTACATTTGAATGACGATGGTCATACCTTTCCGAGGACTACGTTTGAATCCACATCTGAGCCTACTGCGACTGTAGATGGATCTCCAGAAGTTGCTGATCCAGAAGCACCTACCACTGAGGATCAGACTCAAGCAACAAGTTCCAACTCTGAGGAAAATGTCCACGAGGAGGAAAATGTAGAATCTGAGGTTGTTCCCCCATTAGGTGAAATAGGATCTAACTTAGGAGATAATCTAAGGGTTGACGAGATAGAGACCTCTAGGATTAACAAGAACCATCCTATAGAAAGCATCATAGGAAATCCTAACGAGGGTGTGAAGACTAGGAGTAGTGTGAATAACAACACAGTGTTGTTGTCGATGATAAACGACTCCGAGGCATATCATACCTGTCTCTATTCATGTTTCATATCGCAAGTAGAGCCTAAGAATGTGCAAATGGCACTTAAGGATAACTCCTGGGTTGAAGCGATGCAGGAAGAACTTTCGCAGTTTAGGAAACTAGAAGTGTGGGAGTTAGTTCCATTACCTCGAGGGGAAGTTGCCATAGGAACCAAATGGGTTTTTAAGTGCAAAAGAGACGATCGGGGTATAGTCACGCGCAACAAGGCTAGGTTAGTTGTAAAGGGTTTCAACCAAGAGGAGGGAATCGGTTACAACGAGGTGTTTGCACCAGTAGCAAGGCTGGAAGCCATTAGGTTGTTTCTAGCGTTTGCCTCCTTCAAGGGCCTTAAGGTATATCAATTAGATGTTAATAGTGCTTTCCTATATGGGAAAGTGAAGGAGTTGGTGTATGTAGCGTTTGCCTCCTTCAAGGGCCTTAACACTGACTAATTTTCGAAGTCCAATACCTCAATCTCGAATCAAAAGAACCAAATCTCAAACTTAGAGAAAACTAAATCTCGAAGTATTCTCAGTGAATTTTGATGCAAGATGACTGAAATTTGAAGTCTTCTTCCCAATTCTCGAAGTTCCATATTTGAATTTCGATGATCACTCATTGAACTTTAAAGGACTCAAGCGAAATCTCGAAGGATAAAATCTGAAATTTGACGGATTAACTTTGAATTTCGAAGGAAGAACACTGAATTTCGAAGGGAGAACTGTTAGGCACAAAAAAGCCTCATTCAAACCTATTATATATGATAAGGGGGAGATTTTTAATCAAACCTGTTTGATACACTTAAGGGTATAATTTAAGGCTTTTTAATGCCTTATTGAAACCTGATAAGTGATTTGCAATATAAGCCCAAAGCTGCACACACTATTACATTCGTTGTAACCTGGAAGATTGCCTAAGCTTTCCTAAACTGTTGGATTGGTTTGGCATAAACTGTCTACGCTGTTCATATCTGTTGGACAGCTTTGACCCAAGTTAAGTGTTCTGTTCTTTGTGAACATGTTTTACACTTTATGGAATTTGTTTCCATGTCATCATGTAAAGTCTTGGACAAAGAGATCAGTTTACAAGTAAAAGACAAAAGTGGATATTCAGAAGTTGTTCTGATACATCAACAAGACAAAGATGATATTTGAAATGGGTGACAGACCATTTCTTATATCAAAATGGCTATACATGAAGAGGAAAGGATTAAAGTTGACATTCCTCTTTAAGGTAAAGCAGCATGCAACTGAGACAAAAAGGAAAAGACAAAGATTCTGCTACACAGGGGTAATGTTTTGTCAGAATGTGCTGAAAAGCAGTCTTGTCTTTTTGTAAAGGCACTCCATTATCTCTGCATCAAATGAGGAAGTTTCACTGGGATTCTCTGAGTGAGTATAAAAGGAAGCTTCCAAGGAATGAGAGATAACCAAGAGAGAAATCCACAAGTCTAGAACCTGCAAAAAGAATTGTGTTTTCATGCATGCAAGTTCTGTTGTTCAACTTAGAAAAGAATAGTTATGGTGTGTCCAAGTTGTTCTTATTCAAAGCTGTTCATTTATGTCTTGTAAAATAGTGAGTGCATCTTAATGAGTCAATTCATTGTAACTAGTTCGAGTGAGTCTTAGATTAGTTGTTCATCTGTTGTTTCTGTCATCTCTGTTGAACCATTTCACTTCAAACCTATTTGTAATTAATACTTGTTAATATATATATATATATATATATATATATATATATATATATATATATATATATATATATATATATATATATACACACACACACCCACAGACTTTGAGAAAGTGTGTTGAAATTTTAATTAGCTGTATTCACCCCCCCACCCTCTACAAGTTACAGAAACATACTTGGGAAACCTTTTAGGACCTACAACTAGTATCATAGCAGTTTAGAGTGTGTGTTAACTCTAGATCTCTCATAACTCTCTATTTCCCACCATGGACAACAGTGCTGCCAACTCCTCCTCTTACTATGACAATGGGTCAGTGGCAGAACCTCCAAAGTATAATCAGTAGAACTTTTCTAGCTGGAAGTGCAGAATGATGCTCTATCAAGAGAATCTGGATGTGCAACTACCAGAAATAGTGATGGATGGTCCTTATGTGCCAACATTTGTCACCACCATAACTCCTGCTGCTGAAGGAGCTATTCCTGAAGTAAGGACTATTGAGAAAGCAAAAGCTCAATGGTCTGATGAAGACAAATGACTGGTTGTCATTGATGTAAAAGCCAGAAACAACCTTGTCATCTCTCTACCTGATGGTTTGTTCAAACAGGTTGAGAAGACGAAGACTGCCAAAGAGATATGGGAAACTTTGTGTACCGTCTATGATGGTCACACTATCACATTGTATAACAGGATCAATAAGCTTGTTAGACATTATGAAATATTCTTTGCAAAGCCTAAGGAGAATCTCACTGAAACCTACACCATATTTACTGCCTTAATCAATGACCTCAAAGCTATTGGGATCACTAAAGACAGTTTAACTTTAGTGATCAAATTCTTGGACATACTGGCTGAGGAATGGAATTACTTCTCTACTATCCTCAGAAACTTAGTGACCATCAAAGGCTTGGATATTGTCAATCTCTATGGATCCTTGCTAAATGATGAACAATCAAGGCAACAAAAGAGAAATGCCTCGGAAATGTCTAAGAGAGGTGAAGCCTTTGTTGCCAGTGTGAGACAACTTGTTAATAAGGTGTGTGATGTGTTCACACAACCTGGTCAACATGCTGATGATGAAATGGAGGTGATATAAGAAGAAGAAGAGGACTGTGAAGATTTTACAGAACTTGATGATGAGCAATTGATTGCTATGCTTGTAAGAAAGTTCAATAAGAAAAGGTTTGGAGGTAAGATGCTACAAAGGAAATCCGATGCCATCAAAAGGAAGGCATTTGACAAATCCAAGGCTGAGTGCTTTAAATGTGGCAAAAGTGGCCATATAGCTGCTGACTGTGTGTCTAAAGTTGTTGGTTCTTCCTCTAAACCATACAAGACAAACAAAGACGATGGCTACATGGTTAAGTACCTAACGGGCATGGCAAAGCTGAAAAAGTTAGAAGACTCTGTGGTTTTAACAAGCAGAAGGGACTGATGGCTGAATCATGTGATTGGGAAGATTCTGATTCATCATCTGATGCAGAAGACAACAACTGTTTGGTATCCAACACTTATGACTCTTCAACGAGTAACTTCAAGCAAGACTTGGCTGAAGCTGAAGCTCTCAGCTCTTTAGAGAACTGGAATTCCACCATGTTGTATAAGGTACAAAACTTTAAGGATTACAACTCTGAACAAAAAGTGAATATGTTTGATTACTTACTTGTGGATTTGAAAGCTGCCATTGAAAAGCATGATGCTTTGAAGTCTGAAATCTCTAAGCTAAAAACTGAACTTGACAAAAATCTAATGATCTGGAAAGTTTACATAAGTTGAAAACTGAACTTGATGAAGTAAAACGCATCAATACTATTTTATTAGAGGAAAAGAGAGAAACAGATTCAAAGCATTCTAAGCTTCAAAAAATTGTTGACTCTTGGTGCAATTCAGCTAAAAGAGTCAGTCAATGTATCAATGAGCAAATTCCTACTCAAATCCAAGATTATCTTGGAGGAGATCTTGATACAGCATCTTCAACTGTTGAAATCAAGAATCTGGAAACATATCTGTCTTCTCTTGGTGAGCTTCCAAATACATTCATTCAAAATGTAAATGGAAAGCTTATTTCAACAAACAGGTTTGTTAGGCCTCAAAACACTGACAGTTTATGTGAAAAGGTTACAAAGGCTAGTGATGGAACGTGTTCTCCATCAAACCAACCTGCTAAGTGCTTAGCCAGTTCACATAAAAACAGAATGGCAAAAATGTTAAAACTGCAGCTTTGGCCACTAAACCTGTCAACCAGACAAGTTCTGGTGTTAAAGCTAGTCGTAAGAAACCTAATAATCCATTCAATGCTGAATACTTTGAGAAGAAAATTTCAAAGGGAAAGCAGCCTGCATCCAACAAGGGTAAGTCTCATGTTGGAAGCAACTCTACTGTGATTTCAAATAAGTTTTTAATTTATAGTCAAAAATTGGTTATTAATGAAAGAAAATCTTTTGATAAAACCAAACATGATGACCACACTACCACATCTCAGTAAAGGCAAAGGCAAAGCCAATGCTCAATTTGAGAAAATAGGAAATTAGTTTTCCAAACCTGTGGAAGGACAAAAGATAGTTAAATTACCTGTATTTGATCTCCGTCCTCCCAAAAACAGGACAGAGGATACAGGCAAAGTTGTTGTTGTCCCTTGCACTCAATCTGCTGGCTCTTCTAAAACAAATGAAACATTTGTAAAACCTGTTGAGAAGTCCAACAGAGATACACAAGAATGTGTTTATGGGAGTTATTCTTTCAAAAAGTCTTCAAAGATAAATTGTTATAAATCTGGAAAGAAGACTCATATGGCCAAGGACTGTCCTAAAACTTAGGACATAAGGCCTGCTGACACTGTTAGCTCCAATATTGCAAAAACCAGCAGTGTTGGAAGTAACATTGTCACTGAGGAGAGTATCTCAGCTGATACAATCCAAATTGGGAATATTAGTGTTGATCTCAGTGGTCCATCAACAAATGTTATTGAAGAAGGAGAACTTATCCTTATGATGAGTTCTCCTAAAAATTAGTATTTCCCCATGTCACTCAGCAGGTTAAACAACCAAGCCAGGTTTCGTACTTGGAAAGTGGCTGCTCTGACCACATGACAGGTTGCAAAGATTTGCTGAGTGATCTCAAGCCTAAAAAAGGCCCAAAGGTCACATTTGGTGACAATGTTCATGGATCCATAGACGGATATGGAACCCTTCATGCTGGTGCTGCAATCTTCAAAAGAGTAGCCTATGTGTCTGGGTTAAAACATAATATTGTTAGCAAACCATAGATGATCTAAAACATAAGTCAACTGTGTGATGATGGGTACAAGGTTAACTTTGATGAGCACCTACGGTACATACTGGATCCCCAAGGCAAAGTTGTGTTGTGTGCACAAAGAAAGAAAGGTGTATATGTTGTATATATGAAATTTGTTGATCCAACAACTGTAACCTGAAACCTGTTTCATCTCAAGAAGCTATGCAGACCTCAACTGATTATAGCATAAAAGGCTATCACACCTAAACTTGAAGAATATCAACAAACCCTGTAAGAAAGAGTTGGTAACAGGTTTGCCCCTTATAACATATGTTAAGGATAAACTCTGCACATCTGGTGAGAAGGGTAAGCAAAGAAAAACTTCTTTAAATTCAACCATAATTCCTCTATTGATACACCTCTCTTCTTAATCCACATGGACTTGTTTGGACGTGTCAATGTCTCAAGTCTAGGAGGTAGAAGATACACTCTAGTAATGCTTGATGAGTTCTCCAGGTACACTTGGTTGATCTTCCTAAAGACCAAAGGTGAGGCTGCCAGAGAAATTATTGGGTTTATCAAGAAGTTGGAAGTTTCAACCTCTGCCCAAGTCAAGCAGCTTAAAAGTGATCATGGTACTGAATTTAGAAACATTACTCCTAAATACTTCTGTGAAGAAAGGGGAATATCTCAAAACTTTTCATTTGTGAGAACTCCACAACAAATTGGAGTGACTGAAAGGAGGAACAGAACCCTCATAGAAGCTTCTAGGACTATGATGTGTGCACCAGGTTTGCCTTCATCTTTTTGGGCTGAAGCTGTCAACACTGCCTGCTTCAATCAAAACAGATCCTTAGTGGTTAAAACGTTCAATAAGAGTCCCTATGAATTAATCAAAGGAAGAAAGTTTAATATAAGGTATTTCCATGTGTGTGGATGCCCTTGATTCATTCTGAACCTAAGGGATCAACTGGCCAATTTTGAACCCAAAGCTGATGAAAGAGTGATTTGTTGGATATTCAGCAGTTTCCAAAGCCTACAAAGTGTAAAACTTCAAAAGAAAGGTGATAGATGAATCTATCAATGTCACCTTTGAGGAATCCATAAATCCTTCTACCAAAGCTGTTCCTGAATCAGTTTCAGGAGATATCAGTTTTGATGATCTTATGCATTCCAATGTTGAAGTAAAGGACTCCAAAGCTTCCACATCATCCAAAGTGGAACCTTTTAACCACGATGGACATGATGATGATTACATTGGTACACCATGTGTGAGTAAGTTTACTAATAAAGTATGGTATTTACATAATCCAAAATATGTGAAGTAGTTCGCAAATTACAGAGATTCAAATACATGACCATAATGGTATTAATAATGCAAATAAATCTTCGAAGGTTTGAAAATTTATGAGAGTCCAAAAATACGGAAGCCTTGTCATGCTTCCAATGCATGTCATTTGTCTTAATTACCTGAAAATACACGCTAAAATACATCAACAAAATTGTTGGTGAGCTCATAGGTTTACACGAAAGAATGACTTGTACTGACAACAACGATTGAGTTTGAATTTATAAAGCATAAATTCCACGTTATGTATTACATATAACCATCATGTAACCGAACTTAATTATCAGTTTGCCCTATGTAGTA
>JAANYP010000155.1:75000-148009 GCA_020465985.1 Centrapalus pauciflorus
TAGCATCTGCAACTACATTAGTTTTCCTCAGGTGATAATGAATTTCACAGTTGCAATCACTTATTAGCTCTATCAACGATGTTACCTCATGTTTGACTCTTTCTGGTTCAAGATGTGTTGGAGGCTCTTATGGTCTGTGAGTGTAGTACACTTCGTACCGTACAACTAATGTCTTCAAGTCTTAAGGATAAAGACTACTGGTCCATTATCTAGATCATGCATTGAGTAATTCACCTGGTGAACCTTAAGGTTTCATAAAGTATAAGTTTTGACCCTATCTTTCTATATCAACCCATTGTGTGAAACGTCACACTAATTTACAAATTTTTTGCTTCTCTCGGTAGGGACAAAATAAGCGCTCTGCACAGTTTGATCTTTAATAACTGAAATGATGTCTCCAGATCCTCGCCCCAATCATACTTCATGTCTTTTCGGGTCAGTTTTGTTAGAGCTCTGGTGATCTTTGAGAAATTTTGAGAATTGCTTATAATAAACGGCAAGTCTTAAGGACTGTCGTATTACTATGGGGGTTCTAAGAGTTGACCAATTCCTGATAGCCTCGCTCTTTGCGGGGCCGACTTGGATTCCTTTACTATTGATCACGTGATCGAGAAATCTTACCTATCTTAGAAAAAAGTCAAACTTAGAAAGCTTGGCATATAGTTGTTCTTTCTTCAACAACTCTAGAACAGTCTTAAATGTTTGCTCGTGCCCCTCCATGTTTCGTGATTAGATTAATATGTCATTCATGAATACAATTACGAATTTGTCTGGATAAAGTTTGCCCATCCGATTTATGAGGTCCATGAATACCGTTGGGGCACTGGTTAATCCAAACAACGTTAATAGGAATTTATGATGACCGTAACAAAATTTGAAGGCTGTCTTTGGAATATCTTTCTTGCGAACTCTAACCTGATGATAACCAGACCTTAGGTCGGTCGTTGAATAGAAGCTTAATTCTTAGAGTTTGGTCAAACAAGTCATTGATCCTTGTGAGCGGGTATTAGTTCTTTTATTTAGCTCTCGGTAATTGATGCACATTCTAAAGGTTCCATCCTTCTTTTTATTTTTTGAACAAAACTGGATCTCCTCCAAAGCGAGGAATTCGGTTTGATAAACCTTTTATCTAAGAGCTCCTACAGTTGGTTGCACGATTCTTACACTACTGATGGGGCTAATCGGCATGGTGCTCGAGCCACTGGTACAGCACCTGATACTAGGCTGATTTTTTTAATTTGACTTGCCTCGATGTCGGGAGTTCAGGTAAGTGTTCAGGAAAAACATTGGGGTAACCGTAAATAATAAGATTATTTTCAAGCCGCTTTTCCTTTGCCTCCTTCTCTGTCAACACTTCAGGGTCCTAATGCTGGAGATGATGCTTACTTTGGTATTTCTTGCTTTGCCTTTGACAATAAGGACATTCTTATTGGCTAAAGTTATATGAACTGTCTTCTTGTTTCACACTAATTCCGCACGATTTTTCGATAGTCAATCCCGTCCTATGACCACGTCAAAACTTCCCAGTTTGACGGGCATCAAGTCTATTTCAAAGAGTTGGCCTACTAATTCTAAGGAGCATCCTCGACTTATATTATACGTCTTAAGCATCTTACTGTCATCAACCTCAATAGCATAAGTGGCACTTAATGGTGTAAGAATGGAATTTATCTGCTTACTAAACTTAGTGGATATAAAGCTCCTATTAGCACCGAAATCAAATAGTAAAATGCACAAGTGGTATCTAATGGGGTTAGAGGATAAGTCTATGGGTTTGAAATTTCTTAGGCAGATTGTCGCACTACATATCCTCATGCACCTAGTTATAGATGAAACTTAGTTCTTCATTAAAATGCTTGATACCTAATCTTTGTACATGATAGGGAAAATTATGTAAAAAACCAACAAACTTTCAGTCTTTTTCGATTAAGTCCCTAAACCCAAATCGTTGCCTATTAAGTCCCTAAACCGGCTAATTATTATAAAAACCGCTATTTTTTTTGAAAATTTTAACTTGTAACCGGCAAATACCGGATACAAATCCGACGTGTCATTATTAACGGTAGTTTCTTCATTTTTACTAGCTGTGTTCGTCCTTTAACCCTAACCGGCCGGCCATCTGTGTTGAAAGTGAACCCCTAACCGGCCGTCTGTGTTGAAACTGAACCCTAACCGGCCGGCCATCACGATTTCGAGCGAAGAAAGTGAACCCCCTGAAGCGCAGACACTGTTGAAGTGGAGACGAAGGAAGAATCGAGAAAGGCTGTTGCGAAGTGAAGACGAAGACCCTGAAATCACCTTCGAGCATCGAGAAAGCGTCCTGCGAAGTGGGAATCAAAGTTGGAATCATCATCTGTAAGTGTATGTTAACATTATGTATCGACGTTATAACCTAGATTTGACATTTTAACCTAGAATTTACATGAACTAAGCATGAAATTAATTAATTTTTACAGGATGGCTTCGTCATCTAAATGTTACAAGTTAACACTTAAAATTAATTATGGTGGGATTTTTGATACGCCTAGTGATGCCCTTGTTAAGTATATTGTTGGTTTTGTGAAAACAGAGGAATTTGACTTCTTTGGTGTTGATTACGCTAGTTTCATAGAGGAATTTGACCTAATTTTTAGTGATTTAGTAATTCCTTGATTATGTTTTATTCATCATTGTTTTATTGTATTCAAGGGTCTGATTGAAGCAGTAAAAGAACTGATCCCATATGCGGAGCATAGACAATGTGCTAGGCACATATATGCTAATTTCAAAAAGAAGCATAGTGGTGTGGAGTTAAGGAACTACTTTTGGTCTGCATGCAAGTCGACTGTCAGACAAGATTTTGAAGGTGCCATGGAACTAATAAAATCCAAAAGCTTAGAGGCTTATGAATACTTACTTCAGAGGGACCCAAACACATGGTGCAGGGCTTTTTTTGAAACTGATAGAGCATGTGAGGCTGTAGAGAATGGCATGAGTGAGAGTTTTAACTCTGTCATTATGGATGCAAGGAGAAAACCAATTATAACAATGTTAGAAGAAATCAGAATGTTTGTAATGAAGAGGAGTTACAAGCAAATGATGAAAGCTTTGTCATGGGAAGGTGAGCTCTGTCCTGTTATAAAGAAGAAGTTAACCAGAATATCAAAATTTACAAGGTATGGATTCTTTTTTGAGACTGAGTGGACATTGTGAGCATGTTTCTAATGCATTCTTTTTTTTGCAGGTTATGGATTGTTGTACCCTCAGGAGGACATGTATTTGTGGTAAGGTCAATTCATGAATCATACTGTGTGGACATTGAGAAAAAAGAATGTAGTTGCAGGGTGTGGCGAATCTCTGGAATACCTTGTATACATGGAGTGACTGCAATCAACTTTATTAATGATGATCCTTGCAAATTTGTAAGCCCATTTTTCAGCGTTGAAAACTTCAAAGAGGCATACAAACATCCTATTAACCCGTTAAATGGTAGTAAGATGTGGCATCAGACTGAATATCTTAAACCACAACCACCAAAGGATAGAAGGTTGCCAGGAAGGCCCTCGATCAAGAGGAAAAGACATGAGAGTGAAAAACAAGGTGGGTACAAAAGAATTTCATGTGTTGGTAGGAGGATGACATGCTCTAATTGTTTGGTGCAAGGCCATAACTCACTACACTGTGCAAATGAAAAAAGAATACCACCACCTAAAGAACCTAAGGCTAAAGGTAGGCCTAGAAAACAAGGCCAAGAAGGGCTGCCAAGACCTGTTAGAGGAAGAGGAAGACCAGGAGGGAGAGGAAGTGAGAGGCCCAGATCTGTTGGGGTATGTACATTATATTTTACTAAAATTAACATTGTTTCTATGCAATTAACACTTTGTTGAACTTTAGGGATCAAGTGGTGCACCTGCTGGTTTCCAACCTGCTGCTCCTCTTCATGATGCAGCTGCTGGTGCTGAACCTGCTGCTCCTCTTCATGATGCAGCTGCTGGTGCTGAACCTGCTGCTCCTCTTCATGATGCACATGCTGGTTTCCAAAACCCAGATGTAACTGCTGCTGGTTACCGACACCTACAGATCAAGAAACAAAGAAAGTCATCAAGAATCTTGAAGAAAAAATTGAGCTCACCCGTTTATGATGAAGATGGAGGGGGTACTTCAGCAGAAAAGGCACTTCACATAAGTTGAAATAGATGGGTGTGAATGGGTATATGCTAGGAATCTTTTGGTGTTGAGTGACCTGTTATGGCAGGTCATCTTTTGTTATTTCAATACATTAAGGCACACCTTTTGGAGGATATTTTTTTGACTTTGACTGTATTAAGTGCCTTGAAAATTATGTGTATTGTCTCAATCAGAATGTTTTATATGTATTGACTGTTTTAGATTATCTTCTTAATTAATTGCAAACATATTTTTGACTGTATCCATTATGAATCAATGTGGCAAACAACCCAGATTATCTTCTTAATTAATTGCAAACATATCTTCTTAATTAATTGCAAACATACTTCATTAATGGATGGAAATTTACAACAAAAGAAGTTTTATCTTCTTCAAGCTACAAATCTTGACAGATATGGTCTATTAACCATCTTCCTCAACTCACAACTCACATATATGGTCTGTTAACCATCAAAGCAAAAAAAATTACAGAGAAAAAAAAACAATAACAGAAACATCATCTTCTTCAACAAAACCAATTCTTGCTTAGATTTCTTCAACAAATCAAGAACATCTTCTTCTTCCTCAAGCTTCGGCTTCATCATGGCATTGTGGGTTTCATACATTATTTGCTTATAACAATCATTTGGAAGTTCTGGATCAATCCAGATAAAAAACTTGCATTTTTTGTAGAATCCTACAAAAAGAACACTATGGTTATTTCAATGATGATAAAAACCAACAAATCTTTGAAAGCATACCTGGAAATTAGGGTAGCCTTGAAATCTCCTTCCAGGGTTCGATATGCTCCATGACAAAGATTTGGTTGCTTCAAGTCCACAAAAGCATCTACCATTGGAATAATCTCCCCTAACGTACCTGTTACTGTTGGAGGTTGATCTCCACGAAGAAGAAGACATCATCTTCTTGTTCCTCCTCTTCTGGTTTCCTCTTCTGCGTTTCTTAAGAAGAAACGAAACTAGGTTATAATTTATTTATCAACATATACTTCCAGGTAAGCAAGCCAAGTCAGATTTTACTTTGCCATCTGTATGCCACCTCATCATGTTACCGGCATTTAAAAAAAAGCGGTTTTTATAATAATTAGCTGGTTTAGGGACTTAATAGGCAACGATTTGGTTCTTTAGGTGGTGGTATTCATTTGGTTCTTTAGGCTGATGGGCAGGTACCGGGATAGACTCTCGTTGTGCCACTCACACCCTTTTCCTAGGGATGAACCTCTTCAATGGTCCATTGGGGTGATCTCTGAATAGGGTGTAGGATGGAATATGTGGTAGTGATGGTGGAGCAATTTGTGCTACAGGGCCACAATTGCCCTCCTTGGGTTTTGACGAGTCCATTACATCATCATTGATTTGGTCTGGGTGGGTTCCCGATCCAAAGTACACCTCAGTGTCACCTTGGCTTCCTTGTTCCATGGGTGAGAATTCATCCTCTAAGTCAAAGAGGATAATAACCGTATTGTTCGACATGTTATTGTCATCAGGGTCCATATATGTGTTCACAGTTCTTGAAGAAAGTTTAGTTTTTGTAACAGTTATAGTCTAGTTACTAATGCAACCTAGTTCACTATAACTATGGCTCTGATACCAATCTGTCACACCTTGTTACCCCAGTTGGTAACGAAGCTTGACGTCGCGGAAGCGAAACCATAATCATAACGAACAACCACTATATGGACGTTTTTCAAAAATAAATTGATTTAACTTCAAATATACATATTCTTTTACATAACCAAAATACAGCGTAAGTAGTTCTTAAAATACCAAGATTTAAATACACAATTTAGTTTATCAAGAAAGATGCAAATAAATCCCCGAGTTTCAAAAATGATGTGACTTCGAAATGAACGGAAGCCTCGGAATGCTTCCGATAAATGCGCATGTCTTAATCACCTGAAAATACATGCTAAAATATGTCAACAAATTGTTGGTGAGCTCATAGCTTTACGCGAAAAGACCAGTTGTATAAACATTATCAGATGAGTTGAATTTATAAAGCATAAATTTCATGTATGTATTACATAAACCATCATGCAACCAAAGCTTAATTAAATGAGTTTGCCCTGTGCAGTATTCCCATACGTAAGACTGTGTGTTGAATATATATGCATCCCGATGTTAGCCGCTTAATACTAACCCGAATGAGGGACATGACTCCCGATAGATCTATCCACAATATATTCGCGCTTACAAGTAAATGTAATTAACGGTTCATGATTTGAGAGATGATGGATCCACACATGTAATACATATAGGAAATAAACATTTTTGATGTCCATATGAAAATCTAGCATTTATTTCCACCCCAATAGATAGTGAAAATAGAGGCTATGAAGACTCACCGAGTGTGTGATGGCAAAATATTTACGTAAATACAAGTTTACGTTCTTTGATGGTTTATGCACCAGATTTGTTCAATCGAGTCCTAAATGATAATAAGGTCTTAATAACTCTCATATATGATAATATGTATGTATATAGGTTTTTATGTCTTAAATCACCCAACATTACAAGTTTATAAATAAAACCCACTTAAAACGTCAAGTTTATATATATATATATATATATATATATATATATATATATATATATATATATTTATATATATATATATATGTATATAATTTTCTAGCTTTTCGAAGGTTTTTCGGCCTACTTTGAGGCTGTTTTTGACCAAGCTCCAAAATGATTTAGGCTTTGGTTTTCTAGGAAAATAGACTACTATATACAAAGAATTTTTAAAGTCAAGAACTGCCATTTTTCGAGGTGTTTAGGTTAGGAAAAAGCTCGTTAATAACCCTGCGTTGGCTATAGTTGAGTTGTCAAACTTCCGGGTTCCCAAATAATATCTGGGGGTTTTAAACTCCATAATAAATTATGAAAACTTCCAGATTTTTAGCTAAGAAATAGATCAAACTTTTGAGACAAGAATCAACTCATTTTGTTAAGTTATGTATTAGTTATGATTTTTCAAAGTTGATGCAACTTTTCTGCCAAAATTTCGTATTTCATAAACTAGAAATAACTTGTGATTCTTGTTGTTTATTCAAAGACTACTTGTATAAAAGTTATAAAACACATTTATATCACTTGTTTTCATAGTATTTACACTTTCATGATGTGTTTATATATTTATAAACACATTGAAGAAAACAACTTAAAAACAAAAACTAGAGATTTATAAAGTTGAGTTTTTATGAAACTTGTTGTTGTTGGTGATTATATATATTGTGCAAGACTTATATAAACATAAATATAAGATGAAAAGTTAGTATTTACTTACTTTGATGTGTTAGAAGAATGAAAATGAGTAGAAGTTGAGACTCTTGCAAAAGTTGCACCCAAAACACTTGAAGAAAATATGAAGAACAAAGTTGCAAACTTTGGTTTTGCACAAGGACTCTTGGCCGATTTTTTTAGAGAGAAAGGAAGAGAAGTTTTTGCTTTGAAGGTGTGAAGAATGAAGTGGAGTTGGGGTCTTATTTATAGAGGAGAAAAAGGTGGTAAAATGATGAAAATAGTGAAAAATCTTGGGTGAATTGAAAGAAAGAGGATTTGATGGTGAAATGTTGAGTAAAAAAAAATATTTCAAGTCCTTTCGGGTCAATCCGTGTTCTGTTCCATCTGGGTTCGGGTCTCATCCGGGTTCGGGTCCCAACCGAATTTGGATCCAACACTTATGAATTTTTGAAGATTTATTCAAGTGTTCTTGGCGACTCGCCGAGTCGAGGTGCAGTTCGTCATGTCGAAGCTGCGGGTTTTAACATAAAAATCGCCAAAAATCCATTTTTAACACATGCAACATGAAATAATTTTTTATTAACATATTTGGGGTGTTCTACATCATATTTCCCATCTAAAACACAATTATTCATTCAGATTTGTCCAAAATATGAATATTTCTTCAAGAAGTCAAAAAGTTATAAAATCTCAGATTTATTACCTTTTTGGACGAATTTAACAACGATTCTTGTTTCTGGAGCTTCTAAGAACTTCAATTGATGATTTCCCACTGATTTAACAAACATGCAACATCAATTTCCAGAATTATGATTCCGAATTCTGAATTTTAAAGTCTCCAAATAAACCTTAACTTGAGAGATAATGTTCTTACCTTAATTTCCTTTGATTCTTGATAATTTTCAGCTTAAAATTCACGAATTTACGTCACAATTTCGATTCTCAGCAGATTATTTATAGAGTTATAGAGAGCTTTTGTGATGTTGAAGGTGAAATGAATCAAAATGAAAGACCAATGGTCTTTATTCCTTAGTTTCGGCTTTTGTCACATTTAGCCCCTTTACTTATCTGATTTCGTTAAATACTAATATTATCTTAGTTTTATCATCACTAACATTTATAAATCATCATACTCCATAATAATAATTCAAAATTCTAAAGTTACTTAATTTCTCAAATTAGCAACCAACCATTAAATATTCGGATACATGATCATCTTTCATAATCCAACTTAATTATATAAATTACAAAATATCCTACTAATTAATCAAAATTACAATAATTTAGATCTAAGGATGTTACAGCATGGGCTCCACCACGCTCAAACTTCATCCTGGAAGTTACTTAGATCAAACAATTGTGGATTTTTCTTCATCATCTCTGTCTTGGTTTCCCACGTATGATTTGCTCCCTTATGATGCTTCCAACGTACAAGCACCATTTCAATTTCTTTACTTCGTAACTTCTTTACTTTGGTATCTAAGACACACTCCGGCTCATCCAGATATCAGAGCCTTTCGTCAATTTGCAGCTCAATATGATCGGCCCAGTCCTCGTTGCCAGTAGTGAATGACTTTCTGAGCTTTCCAACATGGAACACCGGATGTATGCCTGACATTTCTTCAAGCAACTCCAAACGGTAAGATTGATTTCCGACTTTCTCTCTTATTCTGAATGGTCCAACGAATCTCAGAGCTAATTTGCCTCTTTTCACAAAACGAGTAACACCTCTCATAGGTGATACTTTTAAATAAACCCAATCATTCACATCAAAACTGATTGGTTTATGTCTCCTATCATGATAGCTTTTCTGTCGATCCTGGGACGCTTTCATGTTCTGTCGAACCAATTGTATCTTCTCATTAGTTTCTTGTAGTAATGCCAGCCCAGCAATCGGTTTTTCTCCAGTTTCTCTCCAACATGTAGGAAACCTACATCTTCTTCCATATAAGGCCTCAAAAGGTGCTTTCTTAATCATTGCATGATGACTATTATTATACGAAAATTCTATCAACGGAAAATGGTCGACCCAATTACCACCAAGATCCAAGATACACGACCTCATCATATCCTCAAGCATGAGGATAGTCCTTTCAATTTGGCCATAAGTTTGTGGACTGTAAGTCGTACTCATTGCTAATCGCGTTCCTAATCCTTCTTGCAAAGCCGACCAAAAGTTGGAGGTGAAGTGGCTATCACGATCGGATACTATGGACTTAGGTACTCTGTGTCTAGCAATAATCTCGTCCATATAAAACTGAGCCAACCTTTCCAACGAATATTTCTCTCTTATTGTAATGAAGTGTGCCGACTTGGTCAATCTATCAACTGTTACCCAAACTGCATCATGTTGACCCCTAGTTTTCGGCAACTTCGTGACAAAATCCATGGTGATGTGTTCCCACTTCCATTCCGGGATGGGAAGTGGTTGCAGACTGCCGTAGGGTTGCTTCACAAGTCGGCAAGTCCTACATCGTTCAACAACTGACCGATATCCTTATTCAATCCCGGCCACCAGAAGTCTGCTTTCAATTCATTGTACATCTCTGTGCTCCCGGTATGTAAAGAAAACTTTGACTGATGTGCTTCTTCAATAATCACTCTCCTCATACTCCAGAACTTTGGCACCCAAATCCTTCCATATACACCTTTCAGTCCCGACTCACTTGTTTCCATTATCTTCTTCTGTACTCGAATATCCTCAGTACCAACATTTTCTTCATTCAAAGCTTCTACTTGAGTAGCTTTTATACCATCAATAATCGTGGAAGTTAACATCGTAGATGTCATCATGTAGCAGCAGTCCTTAGAGTAGGCCTTACGGCTTAAGGCAACGGCTACTACATTAGAGTTGACACTTAGTTTTATAAAGATAGTGCCTCCACAACTTCAATGTAAAAGTGACAGCTGTCAACTCCAAATCGTGAGTCGAATAATCCTTCTCATGCTCCTTTAACTGTCTCGAGGGATACGCAGTTACTTTTCCTCGCTACATCAATACAGCGCCCAATCCCAACCTCGAAGCATCCGTGTAAACCATAAAATCCTCATTGCCCTCGGGTAAGGCAAGTATTGGTGCTTCGCTTAACGTTTTTTTTCAAAATCTCGAAAGCCTCTTGCTGCACAGTTTCCCAAACAAACGGTGCATTCTTTTTCGTTAAAGCAGTCAAAGGAACTACAATCTTCGAGAAGTCCTTTATAAATCTCCGATAATACCCCGCCAATCCAAGAAAACTTCTGACTTCTGTAGCTGATCGAGACGGTTCCCAGTTTCTTATGGCTTCCACTTTAACTGGATCTACAGAAATCCCAGCTCCAGAAATCACATGTCCCAAAAACTGAATTTTTTGCAGCCAGAACTCACACTTTGAGAATTTGGCATACAATTTCTCTTTTCTCAACAGTTCCAATAATTTCACTAGATGATCAGCATGTTCCGCTTCAGACTTAGAGTACACTAGAATGTCGTCAATAAACACGATCACCGACTTGTCTAACATCGGTCTGCAAACTCTATTCATCAAATCCATAAAGACAGCTGGGGCGTTGGTTAAACCAAAAGGCATCACCAGAAACTCGTAATGCCCATACCGAGTTCTGAATGTTGTTTTAGGCGCATCATCTTCACATACCTTCAACTGATGGTACTTGATCGTAAGTCGATTTAGAGAACACAATAGCCCATGAAGTTGATCAAACAAATCATCTATTCTCGGCAGCGGATACTTGTTCTTAATAGTCAGGTGATTCAGCTCCCGGTAATCAATGCACATTCGCATCGTGCCATCTTTCTTTTTCAAAAACAAAACAGGGGCTCCCCACGGCGATGAACTCGGTCGAATGAAGCCCTTATCCAACAACTCCTGGAGTTGTTTCATCATCTCTTGCATTTCGGTAGGAGCAAGGCGATACGAAGAATGAGCTACCGGTGAAGCTCCAGGGATCTGATCAATACGAAAATCTACTTGTCTCTTAGGCGGCAAGCCAAATAAGTTTTCCAGAAACACATCCGGGAATTGTGATACAACAGGCACATCGGCCACGGTCTTATTCTTAGCTTTGGCATCAATAGCATATGCCAAACAATTTCACAACCCCTCTGGTGTGGTTATCTTGATCATACGTTTCTTACAGACTATATGGGCTTCATTTTCGATCAACCAGTCCATTCTGACTATCACAACAAACTCACTGAATTCTATCGGGATCAAATCAAGATTGAGGACTACATCTTCAATCACTAAAGTGAAGTTACGGTATACGTGATCTACTTTGACTAAAGTGTTACTAGTAGTTTCAATATCTAGTACAACAGATAGCTTAGACAGAGGCATTGACAGTTGTTGTGAAAAATTAGTAGAAACAAACAAACGGTTGGCACTAGAATCAAACAGCACTCGTGCAGGTAAAGAGTTAACTATAAACATACCTGTAACCACTTCCGGGTTTTCCTTCGCCTCCTCCGCTGTTATCTGAAAAGCACGACCTGGTACCCTTTGTGGCTGGCTACGGCGGATGACTGTTCCACATTTCTGGCAGCTTCCAACAGTGCAGCAAAAGTGGGGTAACGAACATTACTCATAACCCCTCTGATCCCCATATCTAAACCAGCCTTGAATGTGGTCACTTTCCTCTCTTCAGTATCAACTTGATGAGGTGCAAACAGACTCAGCCTCGTGAATTCTACAGCATACTGGGACACAGTCTTACTCCCCTGGATCAACGTCATAAACTTCGCTTCCAGTCTTCGACGTTCATCAGCCGGGCAATATTGCTGAGTAAAGACTTTAGTGAACTCAAACCATGTCATCACAGAAACTTTCTCCAAGGTTAAGGCGTTAACCATGGAATTCCACCACATGACCGCGTCTTTGGTGAACATAGCAGTAGCGAATCGGACCATGTCCTTCTCAGCACAATCGCTGATTCGGAATGTCCGTTCGGTTGCCGTTATCCATTCAAGTACAGCAACAACATCTCCTAGTCCCTTAAACTCTACAGCACCATTCCCTTTAAAGTCCTTGAATCGACAACCTTTGGGTTTATTTGATGACCCAGTGTTGTCATCTTGGTTATCATTGTTGTTGCCCTCTTTCTCCTTATTCTTTCTCTTTTCTTCCCTTCTCTTGGCTTCGGCCTCATCTCTAGCCCGAAATTGGTCTTAAATCATCTTATTCTGCTCAGCCATCATGGCTAGCATCATTTCTCTTGTTTCTTCGGGTGTCATTCCTCCTCCAGACATGTTCTAAAATATAAAACATATAACTTGTTTGGTAACATGTCATTTATTTAAAGACACCACCCATTGTCCCATATGAAAGTCAATCTCCTATGACTACTAGATCGTAGCCTATCTTAATTCAGATCATTACTTAAAATCACTACATATCATCACTTAATGTTTGAGACCAAGACCTCACGGACACTTGAATCTCAAACTACTGATCTGATACCATTCGCTGTGACACCCTTGACACAATAAACACCATTACAATAAACCCAGGATTAATCACAATCCGCTTGATTACACAATGATCTGAAGACTTAATAAAATTTGTGGAAGCATTAAAGTAGATAAATAGGAATACAAATGTATTATACACCCTACGGTGCTACAAGGTTTCAAATCTAAGTCTACATACTCAATAGCATACATCATCCCAAATATATATTAAAATAACAATCCCATGATTCAGTTACCAAAATGAGTAGTAGATTTCTTCAAAAACTTCAATAGATGACCTAGCTAGAATGTCCCGCAGCGAATTTATCTTTTCTTGTAAAAATGTCAACAACTGAGGGGTAAGCAAAGCTTAGTGAATACACATATTTACGCATTCTATAAATCTTTATGAAGCCCCCAAGAGTAACACCGGTGACGCACATAGTATACTCTCTACGTACACAAAGTACGACACAAGAGCCGCAGCTCCTACGAGCCTAAAGCTCGACATTTAAACCAACAATCTGAGACAGACATAACATAGGGGATGACTTACTGCCTACCTAAACCTCGGAGGGATCAGCTCCGGGTCATATAGCACAGTAACATCGGAATACGAATGCGACCCGCCGGTCCATCAAAGATGCACAACAAAGAAACGGACATGCAACAAGCAACAATGTGCATCTAATGCTACGCAAGTTAGTAAAATTCCAAAAGAAAGTGAAGCAACATGTATCAGCAGGCAATAGCTAACATAAAGCAGATATAAACATGCGAAATCATATGTACTGACAGTGGGTGCGTTAGCTAACTTTAATCAATTTTATTTCTCCTCGAGATTTCAACTGGAACCATAAAAGTAACCAACTGTGGGTTAAACAACACCACAAGGGACCTGTTACATTTTCAATAGATAAACATATCATCATTATATGTTCTTAAACAAATTGCAACAAGTCTTTTCAATTTAAAGTGTTAAAACATTCAGAACTGACATCCGTAACTCACGCTAAATAACCCTTCATTACATACCATTATTTGGTGTGTTATTATTCCCAAATAACCCTTCATTATATACCTTAATATGGTACAAAAAATATCCCAAAAGTGTGATTAATTAACCATAAATTCGAGTTCCTTAAAACTCATCAGAAATTCGCATAATCTGTGGGTGACTCGCTGACTCGGTTCAGGCGACTCGCTCGGCGAGTCGAGGTCCGAATTTCGGTTTCTCGGCCGGATTTTGGATCCATTCGAATTAGTTTTGACCCATCCGAGTTTGGGTCCATCCGTGTTCTGTTCCATCTGGGTTGGGGTCTCATTCGAAATCGGTGTCCCAACCGAATTCGGATCCAACACTTGTGAATTTTTTAAGATTTTATTCAAGTGTTCTTGGTGACTCGCCGAGTGAGTCGAGGTTCAGTTCATCATGTCGAAGCTACGGGTTTTAACATAAATATTGCCAAAAATCCATTTTTAACACATGCAAATTGGAATAATGTTTTATTAACATATTTGGGGGGTTTCTACATCATGTTCCCTATCTAAAACACAATTATTCTTTCAGATTTGTCCAAAATATGTATATTTCTTCAAGAAGTCAAAAAGTTATAAAATCTCATATTTATTACCTTTTTGGACGAATTTAACAACGATTCTTGATTCTGAAGCTTCTAAGAACTTCAACTGATGATTTCCCACTGATTTAACAAACATGCAACATCAATTTCCAGAATTATGATTCCGAATTTTGAATTTTAAAGTCTCCAAATAAACCCCAAGTTGAGAGATAATGTTCTTATCTTAAGTTCCTTTGATTCTTGATAATTTTCAGCTTAAAAACCACGAATTTACTTCACAATTTCGATTCTCAGCAGATTATTTAGAGAGAGATAGAGAGCTTTTGTGATGTTGAAGGTGAAAATGAACCAAAATGAAAGACCAATGGTCTTTTATTTCTTAGTTTCAGCTTTTGTCAAATTTAGCCCCTTTACTTATCTGATTTCATTAAATACTGATTTTATCTTAGTTTTATCATCACTAACACTTATAAATCATCATACTCCATAATAATAATTCAAAATTCTAAAGTTTCTTAATTTCTCGAATTAGCCACCAACCTTTAACTATTCGGATACATAATCATCTTTCATAATCCAACTTAATTATATAAATTACAAAATATCCAACTAATTATTCTAATTACAATAATGTAGATCTAAGGATGTTACATTGTGAAAAAGTCCATATTTTGGACAAATCAGGACTAATTACTGTGTTTTAGATAGGGTAAATGATGAAGAAACACCCCAAATATGTAAATAAAATGTTATTTCAAGTTGCATGTGTTAGAAATGGATTTTTTGCGATTTTTATGTTAAAACTCGTAGCTTCGACATGATGAACTGCATGTCGACTCGGGGAGTCGCTCAAGGTGACTCGGCGAGTCTCCAAGAACACATGAACAATCGTTTAAATTTTTTAAGTATTGGATCCGAATTCGGTCGTGACCTGAACTCGGATGATACCCGAACTCGGATGAAGAGCCGTAATTTAGATGGGTCATATCTCGGTCAAGTTTTCGGAAGTAGTTTTAAAGATCCGAAATTCTTGTTAATTAATC
This sequence comes from Centrapalus pauciflorus, assembly GCA_020465985.1. Taxonomy (NCBI): domain Eukaryota; kingdom Viridiplantae; phylum Streptophyta; class Magnoliopsida; order Asterales; family Asteraceae; genus Centrapalus; species Centrapalus pauciflorus. The sequence continues at coordinate 90,479 of JAANYP010000155.1, forward strand.
AATCTTTTGGGACATCTTTTGTATTATCTTAAGGTATATAATGAAGGTTTATTTGGGAATAATAACACACTAAATGACGGTTTTAAACACGAGTTTCGGACGTCGGTTCTGAATGTTGTAATACTTTAATTGTAAAGAATTGAAACAAATTGCCAACGAACATATATGACTAATCATTTACTCCATGAAAGTGTAACAGGTCCCTTGTGGTGTTGTTTAACCCACAGTGTGGTACTTTGAAAATCCGGTTGAAATTCCGAAGAGAGATAATTTAATTTGAAGTTAATAAACGCAGCCACTGTGAGTACCTATGATTTTCAAATGTCTGCATTTGCTTTATGTTTGCTATTGCCTGCTGAGGCATGTTGATTCACTTTCACTTGACACTCTACTAACTTGCTTATATGATTGATGCACATTGTTGCTTGTTGCATTTCCGTTTCTTTGTTGTGCATCCTTTGATGGACCTGCGGGTCGCATCTGTGATCTGGTGTTACTAAGGCTATATGGCCTCGGAGTGAGGTCCTGAAGAGCATTGTAACATCCCCGATGACTTTCTGCCTTAGATGGTTGGTTTTTATGCCGAGCGTCGTCTCGAAGGAGCTGCGGCTTGGGTCCATACTTTGAGTATGAAGAGAGTATACGACATGTGTTGCTGGTGTTACTCTTGGGTGGCATCATAAAGACTTGTCAATGTGTAAAATCTTTTGTACTCACTAAGCTTTGCTTACCCCCTCAATTGTTTATTTTTCACAGGAAAAGGAAAATTTGTTGTTGGACCTTCTAGTTAGGTCAACACTTTTAAGTTTTGGAAGAATATCTACTTCTCAATCGGTAACTGAATCATGGAATCAATGTTGTAATATATTATGGGTGATGTAATAATGTATTGAGTATGTAGACTTAGTATTGGAACCTTGTAGCACCATAGGGTGTTTGACACATTTGTATTTTATTTCTTTATTTTATTGCTTCCGCATTGTATTAAGTAATCAGATCTTTATTGTAATGGTTATTGTATGGTGTTTTATCTTGGGTGTTATTATTGTGGTTTATGTGGCAAGGGTGTCACAGGGAATGGTATCAAAGCAGTAGTTTGAGATTCAAGTGTCCGTGAGGACTTGGTCTCAAACATTAAGTGATGATATGTAGTGATATTAAGCAATGATCTGAACTAAGATAGGTTATGATCTAGTAATAATAGGAAATTGACTTTCATACGGGACAATGGGTGGTGTCTTTTAATAAATGACATGTTTACTGAATAAGTTATATGTTTTAAATTTCAGAACATGTCTGAGAAGGAATGGCACTGCAAGAAACCAGTGAGATGATGCTAGCAATGATGGCTGAGCAAAACAAGATGATTCAAGAACAGTTTTGGGGTCGAGATGAGGCCGAAGCCAAGAGAAGGGAGGAAAAGAGGAAGAACAAGGAAAAAGAGGGCAACAATAATGACGAGCAAGATGACAACACTGGATCACCTAATAAGACAAAGGGTTGTCGGTTTAAGGACATTAAGGGGAATGGAGTTGTTGAGTTTAATGGACTGGGAGATGTTGTTGCTACACTGGAATGGATAACAACAACCGAACGGACATTCCGAATCAGTAATTGTGCTGAGAAGGATATGGTCTGATTTTCTACCGCCACGTTCACTGAGGATGCGGTAATGTGGTGGAATTCAATGGTGAATGTGTGGCAACTGTCAATTTTTTGTTTCAGGTTATACACCGACCCATCTATTCCAATTACCTTTTCATTACCCAATTGATTTCTTAGACTTAGAAATAGAAACCTAAGTTGCAAACAATTAATAAATTTCATTAATTTGCATAGTTTTCTGCGTTCGGCGCAGAATTTTCTGATAATTTTTGTACAATGCCAGAAAATATAACATTACCTTGTGCTGCAAAGACAAACATTAAACAACCATGACATATTGCACACATAATTTCATTAGAAATTGATTTTTTCTTACAAAACCTGTGATCTCACCAACGATTTTCAATAGTTTACCCGTATTTTATGGCATACTTTTCAGGAAATCATCAGTAAGTGATCCCTCATGACGCGTGTGCTAGCATTGAAGTAGTGTGCTCGTGAAACCTTGTATTTTGGGATATCAACATTTTTGTTAACGGCTATGGTTGTAAACTTAAACAAGTTACTTTATTTGCTTTGGTTTGAATGTTTTGGTACTATTTCCATGAATTGTATGTTTCTATACTTATGCAATGATCACATCACTGTTACATTCTGTGTTTCCGCTATAGCGGGGTGTGACAGACTGCGCTAACTCTGGAGAAGGTTTCTGTAATGACATGGGTTGAGTTTACTGAAGTCTTCACTCACAATACTGCACGGCTGATGAGCGACGAAGACTAGAAGCTAAGTTCTTGACATTGATCCAGGGGACTAAGTCTGTGTCCCAATATGATGTAAACTTCACGAGGCTAAGTTTGTTCGTGCCTCAACAGGTTGATACAGAGGAAAGAAAAGTGACCAGATTTGAGGCTGGTCTTTATCTGGAAATAAGAAGAGTGATGAGCAATGTTCGCTACCCCACATTTGCTGGCCTATTGGAAGCCGCCAGAAATGTGGCACAGATTTTGATTATGTCCGGGCATGTATGGGGTCTGCTGTTGCTTCTACTAACCCAACTCAACCGTCACCACTCAAGCGTCAACGCGAGGGACACTACTCTAGTTCTTCTCGATCATCGCAATACCCATCACAGCAATCCTACCTCGACCATCTGGTTCGTCTAATCGGGCTCATGCGTATTCCATCAACATCAAGCCGCGATATTGTAACAAATGCCATTTGGAACACTTTGGAAAGTGCACTAACGGATGTGCATGTTTTTGTTGTGGGGAATTAGGCCACTACAAAAATGAGTGCCCACGGAAAGGTGACGCCTACCATAAATGTCTTGTATCGGGACACTATAGTAGGAACTGTCGAAAGAATGCTCTTGCTGCTACTCCAACTTTGACACGATCTTGTGGGGGATCAACTGGTGGTTCAGTCAGCCGCCGGAAATAGCCACAAAGGGCATCGACTCGTGCTTTTCAGATAACAGCAGAGGAGGCCAAGGAAAACCCGGAGGTGGTCACGGATATGTTTATCGTTAATTCTTTGCCTGCACGAGTGCTGTTTGATTCGGGTGCCAACCGATCTTTTGTGTCTACTATTTTTGCTCAACAACTTGCCATGCCATTATCTAAGTTATCTGTTGTGTTAGACATTGACACTGCTAGTAACACGTTAGTCAAAGTAGATCACATGTACCGTAACTTCACATTAGGGATTGAATATGTAGTCCTCAATTTGGACTTAATTCTGATAGAATTTAGTGACTTTGATATAATAGTCGGAATAGACTGGTTGATCGAAAACGAAGCCCACATAGTTTGTAAGAAACATATGATAAACATAAATACTCCGGAGGGGCGTGAGATTTGTATATATAGGGATAGGAGAAGCGGGGATCTGTGCTTACTGACGATTGCAAAAGCCCGGAAGCTGGTTGCTAAGGGTTGTGAGTCCTACTTGGCGTATGCTATTTATGCCATGGCTGAAAAGAAGACCGTGGCCGATGTTCATGTTGTATCTGAATTCTCGGATGTGTTTCCAGAAGTCTTGTCTGGTGTGCCGCCTGAAAGACAAGTGGAGTTCCGAATTGATTTGATCCCTGGAGCTGCTCCGATAGCTCGTTCTCCTTATCGCCTTGCGCCTACCGAGATGCAAGAAATGATGAAACAACTTCAAGAGTTGTTAGACAAAGGCTTTATTCGACCGAGTTCATCGCCGTGGGGAGCCCCGGTACAGTTTGTTAAAAAGAAGCATGGCACGATGAGAATGTGCATCGATTACCGTGAGCTGAACAAGTTGACCATTAAGAACAAGTATATGTTGCCAAGGATAGATGATTTGTTCGATCAGTTACATAGGGCAATTGTTTTCTCTAAGATTGATCTACGATCGGGATACCCTCAGTTGAAGGTCAGATACGAAGACGTGCCGAAAACAGCTTTTAGGACTGGATATGGACACTACAAGTTTCTAGTTATGCCTTTCGGGTTAACTAATGCCCCGACTGTCTTTATGGATCTTATGAATAGGGTCTGCACACCGATGTTGGACAAATCAGTGATTGTATTCATAGATGATATCTTGGTGAATTCCAAGTCTGAAGCCGAACATGCTGTTCATTTCAGAGAATTCTTAGAGTTGTTGCGGAAGGAAAGGTTGTACGCCAAATTTTCAAATCTGAGTTTTGGCTGCAACAGATACAATTTTTAGGGCATGCGATTTCCGGAGCTGGGATTTCTGTAGATCCAGCTAAGGTAGAAGCCATAAGGAATTGGGAGCCGCCTCGATCTGCTACTGAGATAAGAAGTTTTCTTGGATTGGCGGGATACTATCTTAGATTTATAAAGGACTTATCAAAGAATGCAGTTCCTTTGACTGCATTAAGAAAGAAAAATGCGTCGTTTGTGTAGGAAGTAGAGAAACGTGAGGCGTTTGAAATTTTGAAGAAAACTTTAAGTGAAGCACCAATACTTGCCCTACCAGAGGGTAAAGAGGATTTTGTGGTTTATATGGATGCTTTGAGGTTGGGGTTAGGTGCTGTACTGATGCAGCACGGGAAAGTGATTGCCTACGCCTCGAGACAGTTAAAGCAGCACGAAAAAGATTATTCAACTCATGACTTAGAGTTGACAGCTGTTACCTTTGCTTTAGAATTGTGGAGACACTACTTTTATGGAACTAAGTGTCAACTTTATACGGACCATAAGAGTTTAAAATACATATTCAGCCAGAAAGAACTTAACATGAGACAACATAGGTCTATAGAGTTGATTAAGGACTACGATCGTTAAATACTCTACCATCCTGGTAAGGCTAATGTTGTTGTCGATGCGTTAAACCGCAAAGCATATTCAAAAGACTGTTGTTACATGATGACTTCGACAATGTTAACTTGAACGATCATTGACGACATAAAAGCGACACAAGTGGAAGCTTTAATGGAAGAAAACGTTGATGCTGAGGATATTCGAGTGCAGAAAAAGATTATGGAAACGAGTGAGTCGGGACTGAAAGGAGTATATGGGAGAATCTGAATGCCAAAGTTTCATGGTATGAGAAAATTGATCATCGAGGAAGCGCATCAGTCAAAGTTTTCTGTACATCTCGGGAGCACAAAGATGTACAATGAACTTAAAGCAGACTTTTGGTGGCCTGGATTGAAGAAGGATATCGTTCAATATGTTGAAAGATGTCGGACATGTCGGTTCGTGAAGTCCGAACATAAGCAATCGTACGGCAGTTTACAACCACTTCCCGTTTCTGAATGGAAGAGGGAACACATCACTATGGATTTTGTTACTAAGTTGCCAAAGACTAGGCGTCAACACAATGCAATATGGGTAATATTTGATAGATTGACCAAGTCGGCACACTTCATTCCAATAAGAGAGAGTTATTCATTGGAAAAGTTGGCTCAGATTTATATGAGCGAAATTGTTTCTAGACACGGAGTCCCTAAGTCTATTGTATCAGATCGAGATAGTCGTTTTACCTCCAACTTTGGTCGGCTTCGCAAGAGGGATTGGGTACGAGGATTGCTATGAGTACATCTTATCATCCGCAAACTGATGGTCAAAGTGAACGGACTATCCTTACACTCGAAGATATGATGTGGTCGTGCATATTGGATCTGGGTGGTAATTGCGACAATCGTTAACCACTAATAGAATTCTCGTACAACAACAGTTACCACGCGACCATAAAGAAAGCACCGTTTGAGGCATTATATGGGAGAAGATGTAGGACTCCTACATGATGGAGGCAAACGAAAGAAACACCAATTGCTGGGCTGGCATTGTTACAGGAGACAAACAAGAAGATACAGTTGGTAAGACAGAACATGAAAGCGGCCTAGGATAAAAAAAAGAGTTACCATGATAGAAGGCACAAACCAATCAATTTTGATGTGGATTATTGGGTGTATATGAAAGTATCACCTATGAGGGGTGTTACTCGATTTGTGAAGAGAGGCAAGTTGGCTCCTAGATTCGTTGGACCATTCAAGATAATAGAGAAAGTGGGAAACCAGTCGTATCGTTTGGAATTTCCTGAAGAGATGTTAGGCATACATCCGGTATTTCGTGTGGCGAATCTCAGAAAGTCCTTCACTACTGGCAACGAGGACTGGGCTGATCACACTGAACTGGAGATTGAAGAAAGGCTCCGGTATGTGGAAGAACTTGAATGTGTTTTGGACACAAAGGTGAAAAAGTTAAGGAGTAAAGAGATCGAAATGGTGCTTGTACATTGGAAGCATCATAAGGGAGCAAATCATACGTAGGTAACCAAGACAGAGATGTTGAAGAAATATCCACATTTGTTTGAAGCAAAGTAACTTGAAGGACAAAGTTTAAGCGTGGTGGAGCCCATGCTGTAACAACCTCGGATTTTAAAATGTTGTATTGAAGTTTATTAGCTTGAATTTTGAAATATATGTAATCAAGTCAAATTATTTATAAAAGTTATTTATTCGGAAATATTGTATTCGGAAAGCTAAAAAGTTGGTTGCTATTTTAACAAATTAGGAAATTTTAGAATATCGATTTATTATTAGTAAGTATGATGATTTTAAATGTTAGTGATGAAAAAATTAAGATGGAAATCAATATTTAATGAAATCAGATATGTAGAGGGGCTAATTGTGTCAATAGCCGAAACTTTAGAAATAAAAGACCTTTAGTCTTTTATTTAGTCATTTCATCTTCAAACTCAAGCTCTCTCTCTATAATCTCTCTAGAATCTATGCTGAAATTCAAAAATTATTGAAGAAATTCGTGGATTGAAGCTGATAATTATCAAGAATTTAACCTGAATCAAGGTGAGAAATTATTTCTAAATTATGGGTTTTATTTTGAGAGTTAAAAGATGAAAATTTTTGATTTTTAATCTGAAAAAACGATGTTGCATGTTAGTTAGATCAGTTGGAAAACATCAATTCAGGTTCCTTAAAGGCTTAGAAACAAAAATCGTGAACTAAATCAATAAAAAAGGTAAGAAATCTCAACTTTTGTGAATGTTTGTGTTCTTGAGAAAAAGTCAATATTTTAGATAAATCTGGACTAATTAGTGTCTTTTAGATGGGGAAAAATGATGTAGAAACACGCCAAATATGTTAATACAACATTATTTCAAGTTGCATGTGTTAGAAATGGATTTTTGGCAATTTTTTCAAAAACCCGTAGCTTCGAAATGATGAACTGCATGTCGACTCGGAAAGTCGCTCAAGTTGACTCGACGAGTCGCCAAGAACACATGAACAATCGTTAAAATTTTCCAAGTGTTGGATCCGAATTCGGTTGGGACCCGAACTCGAATGAAGACCCGAAATTCGGATGTGTCATATCTCGGGTCAAATTTTGGAGTTTTTCTCGGATGCATGCAAAATCCGGCTGAGATCCAAAATTCGGACCTCGACTCGACGAGTCGGTTGGGGTGACTCGGCGAGTCGACACCAGATCATGCGAAATTCGGATGTAGTTTTAAAGATTTGAAATTCTGGTTAATTAATCAGTCTTTTGGGATATCTTTTGTATTATATTAAGGTACATAATGAAGGGTTATTTGGGAATAATAACAGACTAAATGATGGTTTTAAATACGAGTTTCGGACATCAGTTCCGAATGTTGTAACACTTAAATTATAAAGAATTGAAACAAATTGCCAATGAACATATATTGATGATATGTTTACTCCATGAAAATGAAACAGGTCCCTTGTGGTGTTGTTTAACCCACAGTGGGGTACTTTGTATATATGGTTGAAATTCCTAGGAGAGATAATATAATTTGAATGGTTATTGTGTGGTGTTTTATCCTGGGTGTTAATATTGTGGTTTATATGGAAAGGTGTCACGCATTTGTCAAACCAAATGGCATCACCAGAAACTCATATGACCATAACGAGTTCTGAATGTCGTCTTCGGAATACCTTCCACCCGTATCTTAACCTGGTGATATCCTGACCGTAGATCAATCTTTGAGTACCTTAACCTGGTGATATCCTTCCAGCTGATCGAATTGGTCGTTGATCCTGGTAAGAGGGTACCGATTCTTGATGGTTAACTTGTTTAGCTCGCGATAGTCAATGCACATTCTAAAGGTTCCGTATCTCTTCTTCACGAATAAAACCGGAGCACCCTAAGGTGAGGAACTTGGTCGGATGAATCCTTTATCCAACAGCTCTTGCAGCTGATTGGATAATTCTTGCATCTCTGATGGGGCTAATCGGTAAGGTGCTCGTGCCACAGGTGCAACTCCAGGCACTAAGTCAGTTTGAAATTCTACTTGCCTAGCTAGTGGAAGTCCAGGCAAGTCTTCTGCAAAGACTTTTGGGTATTCACGAAGCACCGGTAATTCATCGAGTCGCTTCTCTTTTGACTCTTTCTCCATCATTTGAACTAAAACTGCTTGACAACCCCTTCGAATGCATTTCAGTGTTCTCAAATCGGAGATGACGTTTAACTGTCGGTTCTTTCTTTCCTCTTGGACTGTTAGGTCTTTCTTTTTATTTAGTGGTATCCTTATGACCTTCTTAACACATAGGATTCGGCATGGTTGTCTGATAGCCAATCCATACCAATAACTACGTCGAAGCTTCCGAGTTCAATAGGCATCAAGTCTATCTTAAAGGGATGATCTACTAACTTTAGTGTGCACTCTTTAATTACCTTATTTGCTTCAATCAACTTTCCATAAGCTAATTCTATGGTATAAGCATTGTCTAAAGGGGAATAGTGGCATTCAATTGTTCACTTAACTTAGCATATATAAAGCTTCTATCAGCCCCAGTATCGAATAACATGTAAGCATATACATCATTAAGAAGAAACGTACCCGTCACAATGATGGGATCTTGACGAGCGTCACCTGCTCCCAACACAAAAGCTCTCCCTTGAACTCCACCATTGTTCCTCAATTTTGGGCAGTCCTTCTTATAGTGCCCCACAATTCCACATTCAAAACAGCTTTTCTGAGTACCGTTGTTGCTCCCATTGTTGACATTCCTACAATCCTCGGTCAGATGACCAATTCGCTTACACTTTCCGCAGGGGGTAGGACAGGGACCTACTTGATGGTAGGTGCATTGGTTACATAGTGGTTTGTTGCTGGTGTACCCATTTCTTGGTTTAGCTCCGGAAACATATGCCTTGATGGTTTCGGGTTTCATGGCCTGTGATCCTGAACCTTTCCCCTATCCGTCCTCCCATTTCCTTTTGTTTTCCCCAGCCTTTGTTTCTATTCGCCTGGCCACTTGATCCATTAAATTTTTCGCCATCCGATGGTGCCTTGAATCGTAGTTGGGTTGGAGGCAATAACATTTCCTTTAATTTGAGGATCAAGTCCCCAAATGTAGCGTTCAATACGCTTGTACTCCGGAGTGCTCATCTGCGGGCATAGCAGACTTAACTCGTGCAAACGGTTAGTGTATCTGGCAACATCCGTACCCGTCATCTTAAGATTCCAGAACTCGGATTCCATTTTCTGTAGTTCGTTACGGGGGCAGTATTCATCTATCATTATCTACTTCAATTCTGACCAGGTGAGTTGGTAAGCCGTATTAATCCCAACTGTCTAGACATATGAGTTCCACCATGTCAGAGCGCTATCTTGCAGAGTGTGAGTGCCGAACTTGACCTTCACGTCTTCGTTACAGCCACTGACCCGGAAGATAGACTCAAGCTTCTCAAACCGACGAACTAGTCCGACCGCACCTTCCGTCCCGATAAAGTATCGGGGCTTGCAGCTCAGAATCCCCTTGATGTTACACCCCCTTTGGTTTGTGTCGCTCCCTCCTACCGTGCCACTTGCTCCTCCATCACCGTTTGCGCTGCTATTGCGGTTGGTTTTGTAAGTGGCTATAGCTGCTGCCACTCGTATATTCTACGTATATTCGATATAGATCATCATGTAATCTACGTATATTCTAGGTAGATCATCATAGAATCTACGTCGAATGTCGTGTAGAATGTCAAGTATCATATATATTCTACGTAGATTACATGATGATCTATATAGATTATGTATAATTTTTTACAAGTAGTCTTATGTTATATTCTATGTTGATTATCATGTAATCTACGTAGAACGTCCTGTAAAATGTCAAGTATCATATATTCTACAAATATTACATGATAATCTTATATAGATTAGATGATAATCTACATAGATTATCATGTAATCTATGTGGATTATATAATAGATTATCATGTAATCTAAGTATATTTTATGTAGATTATCATGTAATCTAAGTAGAATAACGTGTAGAATGTCAAGTATCGTATATTCTATGTAGATTACATGATAATCTATATGGATTATATGATAATCTATATAGACTACATCTGATAATCTACGTAGATTATCATATAATCTACGTGGAAACATAACATTCTACATAGATTATTAATAGTAATGTTAATCTACATAAACGATATAGAATTATATAACATTTTCTATAGACGCATAATATTTCTACATAGAATACGTTAATTTTTTAGCAATAAAATATTTTTCTATATAGAAAAAAAATATTTTTTTATAAAAAATGTTTTTTAACTATTAAAATCAATTCTAATGAAAGAAAATGAAAATGAAAATGAAAAAAAAAAAGTAAGAGAGAGAAAGTGAAAAAAAGATGCATACAATAAAAAAGGTGGAGAGAGAATCATAATATTTTTTATTTCAAAAATATCCTTTTGATCAAAGGGCTCTAAAAGGTTCTTGAGTACTTACCATCTTTAAGGTTCTTAAAAGAACCTCTCCCTATATGATAATATGCATGTATAAGGGTTTTTATGTTTTTAAATCACTCAACTTAACAAGTTCATAAATAAAACCCACTTAAAAATGTCAAGTTTATATATATAATTTTCCAGCTTTTCACGTTATTTTTCGGGCTAAGTTGTGGCATTTTTTGACCAAGCTCCAAAACGATTTGGTCTTTGATATTCATAGTCATAAAACTACTATGTACAAGGAATTATTCCGGTAAAAATGGTCATTTGTTAGGTTGTTTAGGTTAGTGAAAATGCTCGTTAAAAACCATATGTTGGCCATTTTTGAGCTGTTAGACTTTCCGGTTCCCAAATAATATTAAGGGGTTCAAAACTCCACATTAAATTATAAAAACCTTCAGATATTTAGTTAAGACATAGATCTAAATTTTGAAACAAGAATCAACTTATTTCGTAATGTTTTGAATTAGTTATGATTTTTCAAAATCGATGTAATATTTCTCCCGAAAATCCGGGTTTCATAACCTTGAAACAACTTGTGCTTTTTGTTGTTTATTCAAAAACCACATGTATAAATGGCTATGAAACACATTTATACAACTTGTTTTCATATTATTCATACGTACATTATGTGTTTATGTATTTATAAACACATTTGAAGAAACAAACTTTAAAACAAAACTAGGGATTTATAAACTTAAGTTTTTATTAAACTTGTTGTTGTGGGTGATTACATATATTATGCAAGACTTATATAAACATAAATATTAGAAGTAACAAGTTAGTATTTACATACTTTGATGTGTTAGAAGAATAAAAATGAGTAGAAGTTGAGTTCTTGAACTTTGTTGCACCAGAAACACTTGAAATATTGGAAGAACAAAAAGTTGCAAAGTTTTTGCTTGTGGCTTTCCATTTGGCCGGTTTTGGGAGGAAGAAAGAGGTGGTTTTTGTGTTGCAAGGTGTGAAGAATGAAGTGAGAATTTCTCTCTATCTATAGATGAACAAAGTTGATGAAATGATGAGAAAGAGATAGAGGTTGAGTGAGATCTAAGTGATCTTGAAAGGTTATGGTGAAAGAGATGTGATTGTGATGGAGTTGTAATAAAAAATTTAAAGTCAAAAATTATGTTGTACTATACCTATGGCCGTCCATGGGGTATAATTGTGATGTATTTTCATTTTTTTTTTTTGTATAAAAGTATTTAGAATGTATTCTTGTATTTTTCTTTTTATGTAAATTCATAAAAACTTATGAATGCACTTGTTTAATGATTGTTTTAGTCTTGCATAATTAATGTTAAGTAAGTTTATTAATGCATGATTAGTGTCACTAATCTTAATTTAATCCATCATATCGTAAATCGATTGGATTAATTAATTTGTCGTTTCATCGCACCGATGAAACTGTTTCTAATTTATTTGAATTTCATCCTCTTGCCTCCACTCTTGGAGGGTCTCGGGCATCCAACCCCATCTACGGGCGTCTGCCCGTCATTGCTGTGGTGGGCTGGGCTGAGGAGCCGAGATAGGGATAGACTCCCGTCTTGACATGATTACCAACTTTCGGGTCGTGAACCTCATGCGTGGTCCGTTGGGGTGGGGGCAGAAAGTTCGGTGAGATGGGACCGAAGGGTGGTATGGGATGTAAGAGGCAGCCACAGGGGATGATCGGTCTTCTCCGGATGGTTCTCCTCATTCGCTGGAGGGTTCGTCTTCCTCCATGGGTTCTTCCTCAGACTCCTCCATCAGGTCTTCTTCTTTGGAGGGGTCTTCCTCTTCTGATGGGTCCTCTTCCTCGGATGGGTCCTCTTCTATGACACCTTCGTGACCTCCGGGCTCAAAGGGGTGTACTTATCTTCAGAGTCAGACAACATGATGATTGTCTTGTCCGACATGTTTCTGTCATCAAGATCCATTTATAGTCTTTAGTTATTTACCGAATGTTTTTCTAAAATCAGTGAAACTTAAGTGTAGCTATAGTCTAGGATACTAATGCATCTAGTTCACTATAACTATGGCTCTGATACCAATCTGTCACACCCCATTACCCCGGTTGGCAATGACGCATGACGTCACAGAAACATATTCATAATCAAGTGAACGACCACTATATGGACGTTTTCAAAAGTACCTTAATATAACTTTAAAATATGAAATGGTTTTACATATCCCGAATAACATGAAGAGTAGTTCGTAAGTTACAGAGATTTAAATACATAATTAAATTATTAAAAATGATGCAAATAAATCTCCGAGTTTTTGAAAATGATGTTTCTGTCATCAAGATCCATTTATAGTCTTTAGTTATTTTCCTTAATTACCTGAAAATACACGCTAAAATACGTCAACAAAATTGTTGGTGAGTTCATAGGTTTACACATAAAGATGACTTGTATGGACATCAATAGTTGAGTTTGAATTTATAAACATAAATTCCATGTTATGTATTACATAAAACCATCACGCAACCGAAACTTAATTATGAGTTGCCCTGTGCTGTATTCCCCAATGTAATACGTAATGTTAAATATATATGCATCCCTTAGCAGTTGGATCGACCAACCTAGGTGGGTGACATTAATCCCGATAGATCTATCCATAATATATTCGCGCTTACATAAAATGTAACTAACGGTTCATGATTTGAGGGTTGATGAAACCACATGTGTAATACATAATAGAAATGTAGTTTTTGTGTCCATATGAAAACGTAGCATATTTCTACCCCAAAAGATAACAGTGAAAATAGGAGCTATGAAGTCTCACCGTAAATTGATGGCAAAACGAGCGTAAATTTGTAGATTTTGTTGATGACTTGAGAAGAGACTTGATGTGTTTAACTGAGTCCTAGATGATATGAGGGACTTAATAACTCCCATATACATGATAATAGGTATGCATAAAGGTTGTTATGTTTTAAATCACTCAGCTTAACAAGTTTATAAATAAAATTCACTTAAAACGTCATATATATATATATATATTGGGGAGGGTTCTTCTAAGAACCTTAAATAATGAGGGAACCTAAGAACTAATCTCATCCACTGATTTCATGAAATCAATGGCTTAGATGTAAGATGGCATTTTTGAAATTAAGAAGGGTTTAGGGGTTTTTTTTTTGTTGGAAAAATGGGTGGGTAAGGGGTATATTGGGGATAACATTGAAAAAGGAGCTGCACGTTTTTCCACACACAATTAATTCCCTCCTCGTTTTTCTCTTCATCCTTTTTTTTTCTCCAAAAAAAAAAACCACCTGAGTTTTTCTCTTCATCCTTTTTTTTCTATGAATACTATACAACTTTATATGTAGATTAAAATATATTCTAAGGAGTCAACATAATATTCTATGGTAAATATACAACATTCTATGACGGAGATACAAAGCAACACAATCCAATCGAACATTCGACAATCACAATTAATGGTGCCCATGATGGAATCTTTTACAAATTGCATTAAAACAATGGATTCAAAACTATGATGTAAAAAAAATGTATAACAATTCTAGTTACATAGAATAACAATATTCTATGTAGAATATGTGAACTATCTACGTAGAATGTGAACAATCTACTTAGATTAGTGGTATTCTATGAAGAATATGTGAACATTCTGCGTAGAATTGGGGTATTCTATATAAAATATGTGACACTTACCTAAGATCTATATAAATTTGCAAACAATATGTAAAAAACTATAAATGTGAGAAGCTCTATATAGATTTACACTGATACAAAATATGAACATCATAAGATAACATAAAATCTGAGAAGAATACAGATTAAAAAATCCAAAATCTATAAATGTTTATTGAAGATCTATTCAAACAACATAGAATACAAAAATCTATATACATTTACAGACAATCTATAAAAAACTACAAAGAATACAAAATAATCTACGTAGAATATATCTTTTTTGTCGTGCCTTTCCTATTGTCTTGCTCAGAACTCTCGTCGTTTAGCAAGGTCTTGAGCGTTTCATCTTTACCCAATTCTGCGATTTCAAAATATAAAATAGACTAGAAAATATGAACATCATAATATAACATAAAATATGAGTAGAATACAGATTAAAAAATTCAAAATCTATAAATGTTTATAGAAGTTCTATTCAGACAACATAGAATTCAAAAATATATATAGAGTTACAGACAACTTAGAATGCAAGATATTCTACGTAGAATGCAAGATATTCTACGTAGAATGCAACATATTCTACGTAGAATGCAACATATTCTACGTAGAAGAAACGTTAAATAAAGCAACGAATACTCGAATCAAATATAAACATGACCTGGATTAGGAGAAAAACAATCGTCAACCTCCTCATCGGCTGCAAAACCATTTGGAAAAATATTACACGGGGTCTGTTGAAATGTGTCGATCGACTCCATGGATTCAGGTGAAATAAAAAAAAACGAAATGGTTTTCCGGCGACGGAATCGAGCTTCTTCTTGCCGGAAAAAATGGAAGAAAAAGAAAAAATTAATGACAAACTCATTGATGATTACATAGTTTAATTAAAGGACAGCAAGATGGAAACTTTTCTGAAAAGTTGCATCAAAGGAAGGAGGAAAAATGACTGATTTGCCCTTAGTGGACCCAACCATACTTGAAAATATTTACAACAATGCCATTGATTATCCACCCTTGATCTTATTTATCCAATGGCTGAAATTGGTTCTTATGTTCCCACATTATTTAAGGTTCTTAAAAGAACCCAATCCTATATATATATATATATATATCCAGCTTTTTAAAGGTTTTTCGGCCTACTTTGTGGCTGTTTTTGACCAAGCTTCAAAACGATTTGGGCTTTGGTTTTCATATTCATAAAACTACTATAAACAAGGATTTTTCAAGTTAAGAACGACCATTTTTTGATCTGTTTAGGTTAGGGAAAAGGTTCGTTAAAAACCCTATGTTGGCCATTTTTAAACTGTTAAACTTCCGGATTCCCAAATAAAATTTGGGGGTTCAAAACTTCATATTAAATAATGAAAACTTCCAGATATTTAGTTAAGACATAGATCTAACTTTTGAAATAAGAATCAACTCATTTCGTTAGGTTATGAATTAGTTATGATTTTTCAAAGTCGATGTAACAATTCTGCCGAAAATCCGGATTTCATAAACTTGAAACAACTTGTGATTCTTGTTGTTTATTCAAAAACAACATGTTTAAAGGTTATGAAACACATTTATATAACTTGTTTTCATATTATTTGTACTTACATTATGTGTTTATGTTTTTATAAACACATTTGAAGAAACCAACTTTAAAATAAAACTAGTGATTTATAAACTTGAGTTTTTATGAAACTTGTTGTTGTTGGTGATTATATATATTATTCAAGACTTATAAAAGTATAAATATAAGAGGTTATAAGTTAGTATTTACTTACTTTGAGGTATTAGAAGAATGCAAATGAGTATGAGATTTTATCTTGAACTTGTTGCACACCAAAATTACTTGAATTCTTGAAGAACAAAGAACTTTAGTGTTCTTGAGAGGCCTTGGCCAATTTTTAGAAGACAGAAAGGAGATGATTTTTTATCTTGCAAGGTGTGAACGAAATAAGGAAATGAGTCCTCTATTTATAGAAGATGGTTGGTATGCAAATGATGAAAGAAAAAAGGTGATGTTTAATACTTTACCAACATGTTGGAAAAGTAGAAAAAGTGTTGAATTCTTTTCAATATTTATAATGAAAGTCAAAGGGGACACAAAAGTGTATTTCCCTTTTGTGTTGGCTGATTTTTATGGCTTAAAAATGGTGTATTTTTGTTTTTATTTCTTGTATAAAAGTATTTCAATGTATTACTTGTGTATTTTCCTTTTTATGTAATTTATAAATACTTATAAATGCATTAATTTAATATATAGTTTTAGTCTTGCATAATTAATGTTAAGTAAGTTTGTTAATGCATGATTAGTGTTACTAATCTTAATATAATTATGTACTTAGTTGAATTAATCCAACATATCGCAAATCGATCGGATTAATTAATTTGCTGATTCATCGCACAGATGAAATTGTTTCTAATTGACTTTAATTTCCTTATGAACATTGTTAATCACCTTGATTAATTGTTAATGATCACTGATTAGGTTATAACACTGCTAATAACTACTGATTAGGTCATAGTTGATAACCTGGTTTAGTGTCGGATGTTACACTCTCTATTTATAGATGAATGAAGTTTATGAAATGGTGCAAAAGAGACGGAGGTTGAGTTAGATCTAAGTGATCTTGAAAGGTTATGATGAAAGAGACGTGATTGTGATGGAGTTGTAATAAAAAATTTGAAGTCAAAAGCTATGTTGTACTATACCTATGGCCGGCCATTGGGTATAACTGTGATGTATTTTCATTTTTCTTTTGTATAAAAGTATTTAGAATATATTCTTGTATATCCTTTTTATTTAGTTTATAAATACTTATGAATGCACTTGTTCAATGAATTATTTTAGTCTTGCATAATAAGTGTTAAGTAAGTTTTCTAATGCATGATTAGTGTCACTAATCTTAATTTAATTATGTAATTGGTTGAATTAATCCATCATATCGTAAATCGATCAGATTAATTAATTTGTCGTTTCATTGCAATGATGAAATTGTTTCTAATTGAATTAAATTTTCTTATAAACTTTGTTAATCACCTTGATTAATTGCTAATGACCATTGATTAGGTTATAATTTGCTAATAACTATTGATTAAGTTATAGTTGCTAACCTGGTTTTGTGCCGGATATTACATAGATAGAAAGAGCACAACAGGTGCATGTCAACTCATTGGTGGAGAGCTGATCAGTTGGTGCAGCAAGAAGTAGAATTCTATTTCTACTTCTACTGTTGAAGCTGAATACATTGCTGTTGGAAGCTGGTGTGGGCATCATCTGTCGACGCAACATCAGTTTGAAGATTATGGCCTTGTACAAAGGAAAGTTCCTATTTTGTGTGATAATACAAGTTCCATTGCCATCTCCAACAATCCTGTCTTCCACTCTAGAAGAAAGCATATTAAAGTCAGACATCACTTCATAAGAGACCACATCCAAAAAGGTAATGGGGAGGTAGTTTTTGTTCTCACAGAAGAACAGCTCGCAGATATTTTCACCAAACCTCTTGATGAAAATAGGTTTATTTCCCTTGTAGGCAAGCTGGGAATGTTAAATAAAAGTGACTAAGTGTCATTGATATTCTAAGACTACCTAATCCAATCTGATAACATTTCACAAAAGATCTTAGACAAAACAGGTTTCATCTGCTCTACACTTAGCCAGTTTCTTAAAATTTGAACAGGTTTGACAAGTAACAGCTTTGACAAAATAAGTATTCTCTCAAACCTGTTCTATTGATTAAACCTGAACCCTGCTCACTCTATACTCTGTCATACAAAGAAAAGCCTTGTAACCTATTCAGCTACTGAACAGGTTTCACACTGAAACTTGTTCTAATGTAACTGCACAGGTTTAACCAGACAGGTTATAGAATGATCAACTTTTGAAGAAAATTTTTCATAACAGGTTTAAACAATAGCTTTGAACGTCAACTTTTAATTCACATTACTTCACCATTAAGTTACTTAATTATGAATTTATTTATCTTAATTACCTGCGAATAATGTGAGTTACGTGTGTTAGTGGAAAAAAAGGTCAAGTTGGTCTGACAAACGTGCTGACGTGTTAAAACGTTTCGTTTTCCATTAGTAACATTTCAAATCAACCGCACAAATCTTTCTCTCTCCTACTCTCTCACATTTCAATCCTATAAATACTCATATCGCTGTTTCATCTTCTTCTTCCTTACTACATCTATACCCTCTGCAAAACCCTAAAAGACTTGGTGTCAAAAATTCGTGCATCCTCACCTGCTCTCAGAAATGGCCTCCCAGAACAACCCCCTTGTTCTTGTGTTTCTTGGTGATGAGGTTGAAAAGTGTCCCTCAGTCAACAGCATGTTGACAATCAAACCCACCAACTACATTGTAAGCTTAACCATTCTAAAAAACTACATTGGAAAAGGTTATGAACAAATGGTGGAATTCTTGCTAGCCCATACCCTTAACCATGCTATGACAGCCTCTCTGGGTGTCACGTATTAGGAGATGGTATATTAGTTTTGGTACAATTGCTCCTACGACCCTGCTACCAAAACCATAAGGGGAACCATTCTCAACACCTCCAAAACTGTTGATAATACTGTAGCTCTTCTTCGTGAAGTACTTCATCTCCCGGTTGTTGACAAGTATGACAAACCTCAGCCATAGATTGATCAAATAGGGAATCTGTTACACTACTGTGGTGTAGCAGAACCAAGAGTGGGTGAAACTTTATTCAGGAAGGAGCTATCACCAACTTATAGTTTTCTCTTTGCCACAGTGGTGATGAGCTTAAGCTGCAAAGTTGGTTCCTTCGATCAGCTTAGCAAGGATGAAGTTCAAGTAGCACTATAGTTTGCGGATAGGACTACTCTCAATATGGCCAAATGGATATCCTTAAATCTGAGGAACTTGGTGGAGCAAGAACAGCGTCCAGCTGCTGTTAGATTCCCCAGATTTCTGAGTCTGATTTTAGAGCATGATTGTGGTGAGCATCTTTATAACTCACAACCATAATTGACTACCATGGTGTTTCCTGTTATTGGAAACATGGTATTTTACAACCCAGTACTTGCTGATGAACCTCCTCTAGCAACACCAATGAGGAGGTTGCTTGGTTTAGTGGAAGGAGCTTCTACCCAGGAGGTGAATCCAACCCCTGCTCTCACTGGAAAATCCAAATCACAGTCTAAATAGGTGAAACGTGCCTTAAAGAAAAGTAAGGTCAGGCCTGTCACCAAGAAGGCTAAAATAGCAAAGTATGCACCCTCAGCCTCAGTGGCTGAGGGGTAACAGGCTGGTCACCCTGGTTCATCTGTTGAACCTGAAGCCTTTGTGGCACCTGAGACTATGGAAAAGGCTCAACCGTCAATTTCTAGCCCAGTCTCCCCACCTGCTCAAACACAAAATCCCACTTCTCCATCCTCTCCCAACATGTACTCCAAGTAAATGAGAAAATCCTTAGCCAAAAAGAAAATCTCCACCTCTCAAACAAGCCCCTCTAACCCCTCTCAACAGGAGTCAGTTGAAAAAGAGGCAACACCTGCTGCATCTCCGTATCCTATTTTGGGAGAAGAAACAGCCTCTTTGGAGACTGCCTCACTCCATACTAAGTCTACCCTAGGTCAGCCTGAGCCCTCTGGTTCCTCACAACAGTAACCAGTTGTATATATGGAGACAACCACATCAACTATCCCCGCCTCTCAACAGGCTAAGGATATTGAAAGATAGTAGCACTCTCCACTCCATACTGAGGCTACACAGTCCCCCACTCATAATTCTCCTTCCCAACCCAAGTCTGCACAATGTGCCAAACCTGCTGGTATAAACCAACAAGCAGATAAGCCTTCCACTTATGCTCTTCAAGATGCAGCTGTACAACCCCTAACAGCTGTTGAAGGATCAGGATTCCAAGCTGATGAGCCTCAGGGTATAGAACAACCCTCTAGTGAAGATGCTCCCCAAGTGAAAATTCCATCATCATCTTTCACCACTGATGATGTTGAAAAGAACATCTCCTCTCCCCATGAAGAGGTGCCTATAATCCAAGGTACTGCTGAGGGAACCACCCATGGTCTTGATGAAGGTGTTACAATGCCAGTGACTTTTGAAAGGCAAACATCCTCCACAACCTCACCTCATGACTCAGTTTCAGCCACTACTGAAGGCATTCTTGACTCTTCCAAACTGAGTCACTTGACATATGCCCAGTCTATGGAACTTCTCTCTAAAGTGCCCTTGCCATCAGCCAGTGATCCTCATACTCCTCAATCCTCACCATCACACTCATCTCCCATTCACACAATCAAAACAATCCACCCATACTCCTCCGTCCTCTAAAGATCTTTTTTTGAAGGAGCAACTTTTTGTGCTGTCCAAAAAAGTCAGCTCTTTGGAAACCTCTATGACTACCTTTCCATCTACCATTGCAGACTCCGTGTCTGTACAACTTAAAGGTTTTCTTGATTCGTTCAAGAATTCCTTTCCAACCGCTGCTCCCCAGCCTGATTATTCCTCACAGCTGTTGCATTCACTTCACAGCTGCAACAGCTCTCATCCTCCCTTTTCTCCATTCTAACTCACCAAGAGGACTTTGTGTCCAACCTGACAGCTGTTTCACAACAACTATCAGGCATTGCTGAAACCTGCTCTACAACACTGCCCTCCAACTTAGCATCCCTAAATACCCTAGTGGTATCCCTGTCAAACTCAATGGCAGCAGGCTTTGATGATATGCATGAGTCTCTTGAACTAACTCTTGCACAACTTCAAAGCCTGGTGTTCACTAACACTGACAGGGCTCCCATTTCTCAGCTCTCAACCTTTACCAACTCTCATTCTTCTTCTCTTAAATCCTTCCTTACCTAGTTAGCAGAGTTAAAGCATAACCTGGATTTCTTAATGCACGGCTTGGTTGGTCCAAACCTGTTCCCAAAACTACTGCAGCAAAGCCTTTTAGATTCGTTCCTTCCGGCAGAGCTGATGTTGAACTCTCTGTGCCATCTCTTCAAAGGGGGACAAATTAGCCTCGAAGACAAAGTCTAAGTAGGAGAAATCTTCTTCTCCTTCAAAGGAGAAATCAACCTGAGTTGGCCAAGCAGCAAGTCATTTACAAACTGGTGCTACAGGTACTTCTACAACTGCTGAGCCTACTGTAACATCCGGCACTAAACCATGTTAGCAACTATGACCTAATCAGTATTTACTAGCCAATTATAACCTAATCAGTTGTCATTAGCAATTAATCAAAGTGATTAACAAAGTTCATAAGGAAATTCAATTCAATTAGAAATAATTTCATCAGTGCGATGAATCGGCAAATTAGTTAATCCGATCGAATTGCGATATGATGGATTAATTCAACTAAGTACATAATTAAATTATGATTAGTGACACTAATCATACACTAATACACTTACTTAACATTAATTATGAAAGTCTAAAACAATTCATTAAACGTATGCATTCAAAAGTATTTATGAATTTACAAAAAAAGGGAAATACGATAATACATTTCTAAATACTTTTATTCAAAAAAAATAAATAAAATACATCATAAATACCCCTTAAAGGGCCGGACATAGGTAGTACATGTATAGGTGTTGACTTTCAATTTTTTATTACAACACCATACACTAGCAACATCATATCTTCTTCACCATCTACTTTCATTTAATCCATTATCACACTCCACCTCAACTTTGAAAGACCAAACCTTGCCTATAAATAGAGAACTCATCTTCATTTCATTTCCACACTTACAACAACACAAAAACTCTCTTCCTCTCCCTCTTGAAATCCGGGCATAAAACACACACACACACAACACCTTAAAAATTTTCTTTTGTTCTTCAAAATTTCAAGTGTTTTTGGGTGCAACTTCTCAAGAGTTTCAACTTCTACTTGTTTAAATTCTTTAAATACATTAAAGTAAGTAAATACTAACTTATTACATTTTATATTTATGTTTACATAAGTCTTGCATAATATATATAATCACCAATAACAACAAGTTTTATAAAAACTCAAGTTTATAAATCACTAGTTTCGTTTTTAACTTTGTTTTCTTCAAATGTGTTTATAAATATATAAACACATTATGTAAGTATAAATATTATGAAAACAAGTTATATAAATGTGTTTTATAACCTTTTATACAAGTAGTTTTTGAAAAAACAACAAGAATCACAAGTTGTTTCAAGTTTATGAAATCCGGATTTTCGGCAGAAATATTATGTCGACTTTGAAAAATCATAACAAATTGGTAACTTAATGAAATGAGTTGATTCTTGTCTCAGCAGTTAGATCTATGTCTTAACAAAAAATATAGAGGTTTTCATAATTTAATATGGAGTATAGAACCCCCCAGATATTATTTGGGAACCCGAATGTTTGACAGCTCAAAAATGGCCAACATAGGGTTTTTAACGAGCTTTTTCCCCAACCTAAACACCCCAAAATATGTCCGTTCTTGACTTTAAAAATTCTTTGTATATAGTAGTTTTAAGTCAAAGAAAGCCAAAGCCTAAATTGTTTGGAACTTGGTCAAAAGCGGCCTCAAAGTAGGCCGAAAAACCTTTAAAAGCTGGAAAATTATATATATATAAACTTGACGTTTTAAGTGCGTTTTATTTATAAACTTATAATGTTGGGTGATTTAAAACATAGAAACCATTATACATACATATTGTTATATATGGGAGTTATTAAGTCCTTTATATCATTTAGGACTCGGTTAAACACATCCGGTTTCATCACCCATTTACAACGCAAATTTGCATTTTTACGCTCGTATTTGCCATCGCACTCACGGTGAGTCTTCATAGCCCCTATTTTCACACTGTTATGTTTTGGGGTAAAATACATGCTACATTTTCATATGGACACGAAATCTTCTTCATTTCTATTAGGTATTACACATTAGGTTCCATCAGCCCTCCGATCATGAACCGTTACTTACATTTTATGTAAGCGCGAATATATTATGGATAGATCTATCGGGATTAATGTCACCACCTAGGTTGGTCGCTGCAACTGCTAAGGGGTGCATATATATTTAACATTATGGTATTATATTGGGGAATACTGCACAGGGAAAACTCATAATTAAGTTTCGGTTGCATGATGGTTTATATGTAATACATAACATGGAATTTATGATTTTATAAATTCAAACTCAACTGTTGATGTCCATACAAGTCATATTTACGTATAAACCTTTGAACTCACAAACATTTGGTTGACGTATTTTAGCGTGTATTTTCAGGAAATTAATGCATGTGCACTACATCGGAAGTATTTCAAGTCTTCCGTACTTTTGGAGTCGATAAAACTTCGAACCTTCGGAGATTTAATTGCATTATTATTGTCATTATGGTTATGTATTTGAATCTCTGTAATTTGTGAACTAATTAAGCTTTATTTTGGTTATGTAAAATAATATTTACATTTGAAGTTAAAATCGATGTATTTTTTAAAACGTCAATATAGTGGTCGTTCACTTGATTATGACTATGCTTCCGCGACGTCACGCTTCGTTGCCTATCGGGGTAACGGGGTGTGACAGATTGGTATCAGAGCCATAGTTATAGTGAACTAGGTTGCATTAGTACCCTAGACTATAACTACACTTACGTTTTACTGTTTTTTGAAAGATATTTTTGTAACTAACTATAAGACTATAAATGGACCTTGATAGCAGAATCATGTGAAACAACACAATCGTCATCTTGTCTGATTCCGAAGATGAGTACAGCTCCATGAGCCCAGAAGTCACAGAGGTTTTCCTCGAAGAAGATCCATCCGAAGAAGAGGACCCTTCCGAAGAGCCAATGGAGGAATCCGAGGAGGAACCCATGGAGGAAGACAAATCCAGAGAGGACCCACCACCCCCGGTGGTCCCCTCCTACACCCCATATCATCCCATCCATCGTTCAAACCATACTGTCCCCACCCCAACGGCCAACGGATGCTATTTACACCCCAAAAGAGGGTGATGATACGGAGTCAGGATTCTATTCTAATTCTGACTCCCCAGCCAAGCCCACCGCAGCAGCGACGGGCAAACGGCCGTAGATGGGGCTGGATGTCCAAGACCCTCCAAGAGTGGAGGCGGGCAGAGGGAATCCCCTCCCAATTTGAGATCGGAGGACCATCCTCTGCACCGACCCCACCGCTCACTCAAGAGCCGGCCGATCAGACCATACCTCTTTTGGTAGCAAGGTCTTCACGGCAAGACCTCCAAATCCGGTTACTTAACCAGGATATTGAAGAGATGACTGCTCGAATAGAGCGGGAGGAGTGGCAAAACTCCAACCTATACTGGGCCATCCAGCACGCCCTCACTATTCAACAGGACAGGCTGGAGGAGCTTCGGCAACGACTAGCCGAAAACGAGGCCCGTAATAAGGAGTTAACACAGCGCCTCAATGCATTAGAGAAGGAAGAGATCCCCGATCACTCCTGCACTTAATCCCCCCCCCCCCCAAATCTCTGTAGTGTTAGGAATTATTATTTAATAGTGTAGGATTTAATAATTTTCGGGTAATAACCCGCCCCGATGTAATAAATTATGAATTATTAATGAAAATTTCAAGTTATTTATGAATCTGTGTTTGATGATTATAGAACTGTGCCTGAAGAAAAATTTAAATCTTTAAAACTCAATTTCTCACACTATGCTCTTTTCTTTAAACTTTAAGATAATGCCAAAGAGCCATGAACACCGCCGAGATCGAGAAACTGGTCGCCCAACGAGTGGCCGCAGCTGTAGCCACTTATGAAACCAACCGCAATAGCACTGCAAACGGCGATGGAGGAGCTAGCCGCACTACAAGAGGGTCTGATTCAACCCAGAAAGGGTGTGGAATTAAAGAATTTTTAAGCTGTAAGCCTCGATACTTTAATGGAACAGAAGGCGATGTCGGACTGGTTCACTGGTTTGAGAAACTTGAGTCTTTGCAGGATGAGAAGGTCAAGTTCGCTACCCACACTCTTTAGGACGGCACTTTCACATGGTGGAATTCATATGCTCAATCTGTGGGAATTGACACGGCTTACCAACTCGCCTGGACTGAGTTGAAGCAAATGATGACAGATGAGTATTGCCCTTGAAACGAACTGCAAAAGATGGAGTCTGAGTTCTGGAATCTTTCTATGATGGGAACGGATGTCGCTGGGTACACTAACCATTTCCATGAACTATGCCTACTATGCACACAGATGGTGACCGCCGAGTACAAGCAGATCGAATGCTACATTTGAGGACTCGCCCCTCAAATCCAAGGCAACGTCACTGCCTCAAACCCCACCACAATCCAGAGAGCCATTCGAATGGTGAATAACTTGATGGATCAAGTGGCCGAAAGGTTGAGGCCAAAGCAGGAGAAAATAAAAGGAATTGGGAGGATAAGTCAGGAAAAGGTTCGGGCTCACAGTCCAAAAAGCCCGAGACCATCAAAGCTTTTGCCGCCGGAGCTGAGCCAAGGAAGGGCTATACCGGCAACAAACCATGGTGTAACTGATGCACCTACCATCACGTAGGTCCCTGTCCCACCCCTTGCGGGAAATGTAAGAAGCTCGGTCATCTGACCCAAGATTGTAAGTATAACACTAACGGAAGCAACAGCGGTGCGCAAAGGAGTTGTTTTGAATGTGGGAACACTGGGCATTTCAAGAAGGACTGTCCAAAGTTAAGGAATGGTGGTGGAGCTCAAGGGAGAGCTTTTGTGTTAGGATCAGGCGACGGTCATCAAGATCCCAACGTAGTAACGGGTACATTCCTTCTTAATGATATGTATGCTTATGTGTTGTTTGATACTTGGGCTGATAGGAGTTTCATATCTACTAAGTTTAGTAAACAACTGAATGCCACTCTTTCCCCATTAGAAAATGCTTATGCCGTAGAATTAGCGGACGGAAAGTTGATTGAAGCAAATAGTATAATTACGGAGTGCACACTAAAATTGGCAGATCACACCTTTAAGATAAACTTGATGCCTATTGACTCGGAAGATTCGACGTAGTTATTGGTATGGATTAATTATCAGACAACCATGTTGAAATCTTATGTGGTAAGAAGGTCGTTAGAATACCACTTAAGAAAATAAGTCCTAACAGTCCGAGGAGAAAGAAAGAATCTCCAGTTGAACATCATCTCTGGTTTAAGAACATTGAATGCCTTCGAAGAGGTTGTCAAGCAGTATTAGTTCAAATAGTGGAAAAAGATTCGAAGGAGAAGCGACTCGAAGAAATCCCGGTAGTTCGTGACTACCCAAAAGTCTTTCCTGAAGACTTGTCTGGACTTCCACCAACTAGGCAAGTAGAATTTCAGATTGACTTGGTGCCTGGAGCTACACCTGTCGCACGAGCACCCTACCGATTGGCACCGTCAGAGATGCAAGAATTATCCAATCAGCTGTAAGAACTGTTGGATAAAGGATTTATCCGACCAAGTTCCTCACCTTAGGGAGCTCCGGTCTTATTTGTCAAGAAGAAGGACGGATCCTTTAGGATGTGCATCGATTACCGAGAGCTGAACAAGTTAACGATCAAGAACCGATACCCTCTCTCCAGAATCGACGACCTGTTCGATCAGCTGCAAGGATCCAGTTACTACTCTAAGATTGATCTGCGATCCGGGTATCACCAAGTTAAGGTTCGGGAAGAAGATATACCAAATACAGCATTCAAAACTCATTATGGATATTACGAATTTCAGGTGATGCCATTCGGTTTGACCAATGCACCAGTCGTATTCATGGACCTTATGAATCGAGTGTGTAAACCGTATTTGGATAAATTTGTAGTAGTGTTCATAGACTATATCCTTATCTATTCAAAAAGTAAGGAGGAGCATGTGCAGCATCTGAAGTTGATTTTGGAACTTCTAGAGAAAGAACAGTTGTACGCCAGATTCTCTAAGTGTGAATTTTTTCTACGAGAAGTCAAATTCATAGGGCATGTGATCAATAGCCAAGGAATTCAAGTAGACCCATCAAAACTTGAGACCATTAAGAACTGGGCAACTCCTAGGACTCCCACCGAAATTCATCAATTTTTAGGTCTTGCCGGTTATTATAGACGATTCATTGAAAACTTCTCGAAGATAGCTGGTTCCTTAACGGAATTGACTCAAAAAGACATGAAGTACAACTGGGGTGAAGATCATGAAATGGCATTCCGACTGTTAAAGCAAAGATTGTGTAGTGCACCTATTTTGTCCTTACCAGAAGGAACATAAGATTTCGTTGTTTACTGCGATGCCTTACACAATGGATTGGGTTGTGTGTTAATGCAAAGAGACAAGGTTATCGCTTATGCATCGTGGCAACTTAAAGTTCATGAGGTGAACTACACGACTCATGACCTGGAGCTTGGAGCTGTGGTATTTTCTCTCAAAATATGGAAGCACTACCTTTACGGTACTAAGTGCACGGTGTTTACAGACCACAAGAGCCTTCAGCATATTCTGAACCAGAAGGAGTTAAACATGAGGCAACGATGCTGGGTTGAGCTGCTTAGCGATTACGACTACGAGATCCATTATCATCCGGGTAAGGCAAATGTTGTAGCTGATGCCTTGAGCTGGAAGGAACGAGATAAACCCCTAAGGGTCCGAGCTTTGGTCATGACTAGACAGTCAAACCTGAACTCTCAAATCTGCGAGGCACAAGAGGAAGCAGTCAAGGAGGGAAATCTGCTAGATGAAGCCTTGAGAGGAATGGATAAACAGTTTGAAATCAAGACTGATGGATGTCGGTACTTCATAAATAGAATTTCGCTACCAAAATTCAGAGGGTTGAGGAAGTTCGTCATGGATGAAGGGCATAAAACAAGATATGTTATTCACCCAGGGTCAGATAAGATGTATCACGACCTGAAGGAAATGTACTGGTGGCCAAACATGAAGGCTGACATTGCTACGTATGTCAGAAAGTGTTTAACATGTTTGAAAGTTAAGGTTGGGCACTCGAAGCCGTCATGATTGTTGTTTAACCGGAAATACCCCAGTTGTCAAAGACTTCTGGAGGTTATGACACCATTTGGGTGATTATGGACCGACTCACAAAAACAGTACACTTCTTGCAAATCAAGAAGACTGATAAGATGGATAAGTTAACCCGAATCTATCTTAAAGAAGTTTTCTCGAGGCACGGAGTCCCCGTATCGATTATATCAGATAGAGACAGCCAGTTCACATCAAGATTTTGGCAATCGTTACAAGAGGCGTTAGGTACACGCCTGGACATGAGCACGACATATCACCCACAGACATATGGTCAGAGTGAAAGAACGATTCAGACATTGGAGGACATGCTAAGGGCATGTGTTATTGACTTTTGCAAAAGTTGGGACAGGCATCTGCCATTAGTTGAGTTTCCCTATAACAATAGCTACCATTCGAGTATTAAGACTGCTGCATTCGAGGCACTTTATGGGTGAAAGTGTCGATCACCGCTTTGTTGGGCTGAGGTAGGAGATAGCCAGATCACTAGACCCGAGATCATCCAGAAGACTACAAAAAAAATAGGCTAGATTCGGAACCGACTAAAGCTCGCACGGGATCGACAGAAAAGCTATGCTGATGTTAGACAAAAGGATTTCGAATTCTAGGAAGGAGATCAAGTAATGATGAAAGTATTGCCTTGGAAAGTTGTAATCCATTTTGGAAAACGAGGAAAACCCAATCCTCAATATATCGGACCATTCAAGATCTCCAGAAGAAATGGCTCGGTAGCCTACCGACTCGATTTGTCCACAGAGCTAAGTGATGTTCATAATACCTTCCACGTGTCCAACCTTAAGAAGTGTCTGACTGATGAAACACTCATCATACCCATGGATGAACTGGAACTAGATGATAAGTTGTACTTCTTTAAAAAACCCGTGGAAATAATGTACCGAGAAGTCAAGAAACTAAAGCACACCCGAATCCCGATAATAAAAGTCAGATGGAACTCTAAGCAAGATCCTGAGATTACATGGGAACGAGAAGATCAGTTCCGGGAAAAATACCCTCATCTGTACTCGAATACTCAAGCAGTGGAGAACTTGAGCTAATTTCGGGACGAAATTCCCTTAACAGGGGGAGACTGTAACATCCGGTACTAAACCAGGTTAGCAACTATGACCTAACAGTATTTACTAGCCAATTATAACCTAATCAGTGGTCATTACCAATTAATCAAAGTGATTAACAGAGTTGTTAAGGAAATTCAATTCAACAGAAACAATTTCGTCGGTGCGATGAATCGGCAAATTAATTAATCCCATTGAATTGCGATATGATGGATTAATTCAACTAAGTACAAAATTAAATTATGATTAGTGACACTAATCATACACTAATACACTTACTTAACATTAATTATACATGACTAAAACAATTCATTAAACATATGCATTCAAAAGTATTTATGAATTTACAAAAAAAAAAAAGGAAATACAAGAATACATTTCTAAATACTTTTATACAAAAAAATTACATCATAAACACCCCTTAAAGGGCCGGCCATAGGTAGTACATGTATAGGTGTTGACTTTCAATTTTTTATTACAAGACCATACACCATCAACATCATATCTTCTTCACCATCTCCTTTCATTTCATCCATTATCACACTCCACATCCACTTCGAAAGACCAAACTTTGCCTCATTTCATTTCCACACTTACAACAACACAAAAACTCTCTTCCTCTCCCTCTTGAAATCCCGCCATAGAACACACAAACAACACCTCAAAAACTTTCTTTTGTTCTTCAAAGTTTCAAGTGCTGTTGGGTGCAACTTCTCAAGAGTTTCAACTTCTACTTGTTTGCATTCTCTAAATACATTAGAGTAAGTAAATACTAACTTATTACATCTTATATTTATGTTTACATAAGTCATGCATAATATATATAATCACCAACAACAACAAGTTTCATAAAAACTCATGTTTATAAATCACTAGTTTTGTTTTTAAGTTTGTTTTCTTCAAATGTGTTTGTAAATATATAAACACATTATGTAAGTATAAATATTATGAAAAAAAGTTAAATAAATGTTTTTTATAACCCTTTATACAAGTAGTTTTTGAATAAACAACAAGAATCACAAGTTGTTTCTAGTTTTTGAAATCCGGATTTTCGGTAGAAATATTATATCGATTTTGAAAAATCATAACAAATTCATAACTTAACGAAATGAGTTGATTCTTGTCCCAGAAGTTATATTTCTCTCTTAACTAAAAATCTGGAGGTTTTCATAATTTAATATGGAGTTTAGAACCCCCAGATATTATTTGGGATCTTGGAAGTTTGACAGCTCAAAAATGGCAAACATAGGGTTTTTAACGAGCTTTTTCCCCAATCTAAACACCCCGGAAAATGTTCATTCTTGACTATAAAAATTCTTTTTATATAGTAGTTTTATGTCTAAGAAAACCAAAGCCTAAATCGTTTTGAAACTTGGTCAAACGGCCTCAAAGTAGGCCGAAAAACCTTTAAAAAGCTGTAAAATTATATATATATATATATATATATATATATATATATATATATATATATATATATATATATATCTGTGTGTGTGTGTGTGTGTATACACTTGACATTTTAAGTGGGTTTTATTTATAAACTTGTAATGTTGGGTGATTTAAAACATAGAAACCATTACACATATATATATATATATCCGTATATTATCATATACGGGAGTTATTAAGTCCCTTATATCATTTAGAACTCGGTTAAACACATCCAGTTTCTTCACCCATCTATAACGCAAATTTGCATTTTTACGCTCCTATTTGCCATCGCACTCACGGTGAGTCTTCATTGCTTCTATTTTTACGCTGAAATGTTTTGTGGTGAAATACATGCTACATTTTCATATGGACACAGAAACTACTTCATTTCTATTATGTATTACAGATTAGGTTCCATCAGCCCTCAGATCATGAAGCGTTAGTTACATTTTATGTAAGCGCGAATATATTATGGATAGACCTATCGGGATTAATGTCCCCCACCTAAGTTGGTCGCTCCAACTGCTACGGGTGCATATATTTTAACATTACGGTATTACATTGGGGAATACTGCACAGGGCAAACTAATAATTAAGTTTCGGTTGCATGATGGTTTATATGTGATACATAACATGGAATTTAAAATTTTATAAATTCAAACTCAACTGTTGATGTCCATACAAGTCATATTTACGTGTAAACCTATGAACTCACCAACATTTTGTTGACGTATTTTAGCGTGTATTTTCAGAAAATTAAGGCACGTGCACTACATCGGAAGTATTTCAAGTCTTCCGTACTTTTGGAGTCACATAAATTTTCAAACCTTCGGAGATTTAAATGCATTATTAATGTCATTATGGTTATGTATTTGAATCTCTGTAATTTGTGAACTAGTTACGCTTTATTTTGGTTATGTAAAACAATATTTATATTTGAAGTTAAATCGATGAATTTTTTAAAACGTCCATATAGTCGTCGTTCACTTGATTATGACTATGTTTCCGCGACGTCACACTTCATGGCCAACCGGGGTAACGGGGTGTGACAAATTACTCTGGCTAGATCTCCAAGCTCTGCACCATCAAAGGGGGAGGAATCTATTCCTGAGGACAGGCACAGTAAAAGAAGACAGCTTGTATTGGAAGCATCTGAGGAGGAAGAAGAAGAAGCTGAATTAGCCCTGTCCAGAGCAGCAAAAGGCAAAGGGAAAGCTTCTGTGGACACTGATACTCAGAAGGCCCTTCAACTGAAATATGACAAAGCTCAAGACAAAGACATGGGTCTTCCAATGGATAGTTATTATCAGTGGAAAGAAGAGCAGGCTAAGATCTTTGAAAGAAAGAAGAAGGAGGCAGTCTCTATCAAAGTTGCTAAAGCCTTTGCACCCAAGGAGGCAGGAAAAATCAAAATGTGTTCCTTGGATGTTCAAAGGAAGCTGATGAAAGCTGCTAATAAGTCAGTAGGTGGCAAAGAGGGCGAAAAAGAGCAAGGTTCAAAGGTCTTAGTGAGCAAGACAAATCCTGTATCCTCATCATCAAATGCTCAATTCTACTTTCACAACATGGAAAGGAATAAGTTTTTTGATGTAGCTGACAGAAGACTTGTCAAAGAAACAATAATCAAAGTTGTTCCCATCTCAAGGAAAGGCAAATAGTGGAGGCTTCAAATCACAAGGCTTGGTGCTGAAGGTCTTGAACTGGAAGCTTATGAATCCACTGATATTGCCAACATGGGATACAGAGAATAGGTTGAACTGGCTGTTGCCATGAGTAGATCAAAATCTGACACAGCTAAAACTATCAGGGCATATGTTAAGAAGCTGATGGAGAAAGTAAAAAACCTGGGCTTGATCTCAGAAGAATTGATCAAAGGTACCTCACAAGTGGAACCTAAGATCAAGCCCAGGAAACATAAGAGGGATACAGAGCTTGAGGAACTGGTCATGATGATTGAGCAAGAGATGTACGCTGTTGAGATCAAAGGGGTTGATCATAGCCTGCCCAAAAGTGTTGAACCTGAGGAGGGCATATTTATTGAAGAGCCGGAAGTAGGAGTATTCTTTGTGGATCCTCTAACTAAAAGAATTTGTTTTCAAAGAGCTTCAAATCTTCACAAGGCTAATCTTAAAAAAAAAAAACATAGATTTCAGACTCTCTAATGCTTTTAAAAAGCATGCCAGATGGAGAGCCGTCAAATGGGATCAACTTAAAGTCTTCTATAGAAGAGGAGAACTTGAGAATCCTGATTGTATGTTCCTCAGACTTGAGTTAGAAGACATTGAGGCCAGTATAGAGTGGGCTCAGAAGAAAGCTCAAGAACAGCAACAAGGTCCATCTACTTCTGATGAGTAGATGAAGAATGGAAGTTGTCCATAAGTTGGACAGGCTTACCATTATTTTCTCCCAACTTCAACATTCCAAATGTGTTGAATTTTCTTTATACATAAGTTGTACTTTATAACATGTGTTATAATCCATTCAGTACATTAGTTGTACTGGTAAGAACATATATTGTTTGATCAATATCAGTATATATAAACTGATCTTTTACTTTACTTCAATGTTGTATTTTCATTTCAGCAATTGTAATGTAAAAATATATAGTGATCATTGAGAGAATCAGCATAGGCTGAATATTGCAAATAGGGGAGATTGTTAGGCACAAAAACTCCTCATTCAAATCTGTTATAGATCGTGGGGAGATTTTCAATCAAACCTGTTTGATACACTTAAGGGTATAATTTAAGGCTTTTTAATGCCTTATTGAAACCTGATAAGTATTTTGCAATATAAACTCAAAGCTGCTCACACTGTTACATTCGTTGTAACATGGCAGATTGCCTAAGTTGTCCTAAATTGTTGGACAGGTTTGGCATAAACTGTCTACGCTGTTCATATTTGTTGGACAACTTTGATAGTTAAGTGTTATGTTCTTTATGAACAGGTTTTACACTTTCTGGAATTTGTTTATGTGTCATCATGTAAAGTCTTGGACGAGGAGATCAGTTTACAAGTGAAACACAAAAGTGGAAAATCAAAAGTTGTTTTCTCTGCCTATGCTAATCTGATACATGAAGACAAAGAGGATATTTGAAATGGGTGACAGACCATTTCTTATATCGAAATGGCTATACATGAAGAGGAAAGGATTAATGTTGACATTCCTCTTTAAGGTAAAGTAGCATGCAACAGAGACAAAAAGGAAAATACAAAGATTATGCTACAAATGGACAAATTATGTTTTGTCAGAATGTGCAGAAAAGCAGTCGTGTCTTTTTGTAAAGGCACTCTATTATCTCTGCATCCAATGAGGAAGTTTCACTGGGATTCTCTGAGTGAGTATAAAAGGAAGCTACTATGGAATGAGAGATAACCAAGAGAGAAATCCACAAGTCCAGAATGTGCACAAAGAATTGTGTTTTCATGCATGCAAGTTCTCCTGTTCAACATAGAAAAGAATAATTACAGTGTGTTCAAGCTGTTCTTATTCAAAGTTGTTCATCTGTGTCTTGTAAAACAGTGAGTGCATCTTAGTGAGTGATATCATTGTATAGTCTGAGTGAGTCTTAGATTAGTTGTTCATCTATTGATTCTGTCATCTCTGTTTGAACCATTCCGTAGTTCAAACCTGTTTGTAATTAAGACTTGTATGTGTATATATATATATATATATATATATATATATATATATATATATATATATATATATTCAAACGTTGAGAAAGTGTGTTGAAATTTTAAATAGTTGTATTCACCCCCCCCCCCCCCCCCCCCTACAACTTACAGCAACATACGTGGGAAACCTTTTGGGACCTACAAGAACTCTGAATTTCGAAAATCAAAGAATGAATTTCGAAGTCCTTTATGACTCGTGATTTTAACCGTTTTTTTTACAAAACTAAGTCAAAATCAACAGATTTTGAAAAACTTGAACGAATTGATCTAAAAAAACTCACACTAGGCGCCTTTACAGTAGAAACAATTTTAACAAAAAGGATTTAGCCTAAAACTCCATCAAAATCCTAAAATCAGTGAAAAAACTCAAGAACAATAATTACTAACAGTGTGTTTGGAGATGGAAGTCGAGACTTATATCAATGAATTCACAATAAAAATTTGTAGACTCGATGTAATTTTCAAGCTCTATAACACTCTGAATCAAAAACCTCTTGAGATTTTTACGAACTTCCAATTTTTGCAAAAAATTTCAAGTATCCGAATAATGAAGGCACAAATCACTCCAATTTATCCATATTGATACCAAATGATAATATTAAATTCCAATATACAATCAATATCTAAGACACAGAATCAATGAATCAAAAGCAACCAAATGTTTTCATTAACAATGTAGAGCTACGGTTATATGATCATGAATGAAAAAACTGTTATACTACAAGCCCTTATAAGTTCTATTTATATAAAAGACAACTTTCAGCAATTTACAATTAGTCCCTAGACTTTAAATACCATAAATTAAAATAATGTACTCAACAAACTTTGACCTTCTGTCAGGTTACAACTAATGTAAGAATATTCCAATGACTTAGGCAAATATTATAAATCATCTTTAGGTTTAGTTAAGGTATTAAACGACCTAATAATCTCCACTAAGACTATCAAACATGTTTGATTTAAGTTCTCCTCCTACGATATAGGACAAGTTTGATTGAGGCCTTTTTTTACCTATGAAATGTAATTTATTGATTGACAGTAAAGTTTATGTTAAAAGTTGATTTCTATAATTAACTTAATTAAATTTGTTGATGGTATTTATACACTTAAGTTATAAGTGCGGAAATAAGTATAAGGGAGGTTATAGCAATATTGTGATAATGTAAGTGAATGGGATGTTGTGTAATTAACCCTAAATTCAATCCTTATGTGTGTGCTTTGATCACAGATCTGCTCATTTGCAAGGAATATTCTCTCTCACTCTAAACCACTACTCTCAATCGATTCGGGCAAAGAACACAAAATAAGTTGGAATTCATCTAAAAGAATTTCTAGGATTTGCATGTTTGGAAGTAACTATAGTGATTGCAAACATCAAGCTAAGGCAAAACAAGATTTAATTTGAAATTGGAATGATGATTTGGGAGATATCAGAATGAAATGGAAAATCTGATATATGATTATGAAATGAATCAAATTTTCATGAAAGAATTAGCACTTTGGAGAATTTATTGGGAGAATAAAAAATATTTGGGATACACAAAAGAAATGAGATTATGAAATTCAAAGAGATTAGACCAATGAATCTCAATGATAGATTCAGAGATTCATAAAAAATTTTCTTTTCAGCTCAAAAACTCTTTTATTTTGAACTGAATAACGGGTCCTGATCTAAATTGAACAGGAGCCATTGTTGAATTGAAGAACGGGTTCTTATCTGAAATGATAAGAAACCTATAACCTGCAAAATTTAAGATGTCTTTGGTATCCAAACAGATTTGGATCCAGACTTGTTAGCACTTTTGGGTACCCATTTAAAAACAGGTTTTGGTACTCACTTATACTTGGGTTTAGGTACCCATTGCAGATTATAATTATCAGCTTCCTTTTCAAAAGCAGACTACAAATTTCTTTGAGTATTTGAAAATTTAATATCTGAGTGTCTAAAGAAACTTGACTTTTGCAACATCCGGCACTAAACCAGGTTAGCTAATCTGTATTTAATAGCCAATTATAGCCTAATCAGTGGTCATTAGAAATTAATCAAGTGATTAACTAGGTTTATTAGAAAATTCAACTCAATTAGAATCAAATTCATCGGTGCGATGAATCGGGAAATCAATTAATCCGATCAATTTACGATATGAGGGATTAATTCAACTAAGTACATAATTAAATTATTATTAGTGACACTAATCAAACACTAATACAATTACTTAACATTAATTATGCAAGACTAAAACAATTCATTAAAACAATGCACCCAAAAGTATTTATGAATTTACAAGAAAAGGGAAATACAATAATACATTTCTAAATACTTTTATACAAATATAAATGAAAATACATGTAAATACATGTATATATGGCCGGCCATAGGCCATGTGGTTTTAAGAGTTTGACTTTTATTTTGTTAATATTACTTTAAACACAATCATTTTGTTTAAAAGTGCACACAACCTCCTACCTTCCATGCCTTTCATCATTTGAAAGACCAAAAATTTCTCTATAAATAGAGAGGCATTTCATTCATTTTAATCACACCAAAGACCCTTCTATCTCTCTCTAAAATCCGGCCATATACACACACACATCACAAACCTTTTCATTCAAGTGTTCTTCAAGAAATTCAAGTGTTTTTGGTGCATATCTTGCAAGGATTTCAAATTCTACTCAAAATCATACTCTAAACACTTCAAAGTAAGTAAATACTAACTTATTTCATCATACATTTATGTTTATATAAGTCTTGCATAATATACATAATCACCAACAACAACAAGTTTCATAAAAACTCAAGTTTATAAGTTTCTAGTTTTTTATTTTTAAGTTGTTTCTTCAAATGTGTTTATGGATATATGAACACATCATAAAAATGTTAATATTATGAAAACAAGTGATATATATATATATATATATATATATATATATATATATATATATATATATATATATATATGTGTGTGTGTGTGTGTGTTTTATAACTTTTATAACTTTTATACAAGTAGTCTTTGAATAAACAACAAGAATCATAAGTTATTTCAAGTTTATAAACTGCGGATTTTCGACAGAAAATTTATATCGACTTTGAAAAATCATAACTAATTCATAACTTAACGAAATAAGTTGATTCTTGTCTCAAAAGTTAGATCTATGTCTTAACTATAGATATGGAAGTTTTCATAATTTATTTTGGAGTTGAAGACCTCCAAAAATTATTTGGGAAACCGAAAGTTTGACAGCTCAAAAATGGCCAACATAGGGTTTTTAACGAGCTTTTTCACAAACCTAAACATCTCGAAAAATGGCCATTCTTGATTCTAAAAATCCTTTGTATATAGTAGTTTAATGTCCTAGAAAACCAAAGTCTAAAACATTTTGTAGCTTGGTCAAAAACAGCCTCAAAGTAGACCGAAAAACCTCCGAAAAACCTGGAAAATTATATATATATACTTGACGTTTTAAGCGGGTTTTATTTATAAACTTGTAATGTTGGGTGATTTAAGACATAAAAATATATAATTATATATATTATTATATATTAGAGATATTAAGTCCTTACTATCATTTAGGACTGGATTAAACTCACTCGGTGCATCATCCATCCACTTTCGCTAAAAAGCATTTTACGCTCGTTTTTACCAACGCAATCTCGGTGAGTCCTCATAGCCCCTATTTTCACACTGTTATGTTTTGGGGTTGAAACAAATGCTTCGTTTTTATATGGACACGAAAACGCTTACATTTCTATTATGTATTACACATGTGGTTCCATCAGCCCTTATATCATGAACCGTTAATTGCATTTATTTGTAAGCTCGAATATATTGTGGATAGATCTATCGGGAGTCATGTCCCCCATTCGGGTTAGTTCGGGTCGGCTAACAGCGAGTGCATTTAAATTCAACACACGGTATTACGTTTGGGAATACTGCACAGTGCAAACTCATTATAATTAAGCTTCGGTTGCATGATGGTTTATATGTAATACATAACATGGAATTTATGATTTTATAAATTCAAACTCTACTGTTGTTGTCCATACAAGTTAGATTTACGTGTAAACATATGAGCTCACCAACAATTTTTGTTGACGTATTTTAACGTGTATTTTCAGGAAATTAAGGCAAGTATGCCTTCGGACGTATTTTCTTTCAAGCTTCCGCATCCATGGAGTCGCATGCATATTCCAATTAACGGAGATTTAGCTGCATTATTTTGGATATTTTAATTATGTAATTAAAACTCTGTATTTTGCGAACTCCTTTACTCATATCAGACTATGTAAAACATTGTTACGCTTTAAAGTTTTAACGATGTATTTTAAAAATGGCCATATAGAGGTCGTTCGTTATGATTGTGGTTATGCTTCCGCGACGTCGCGCTTCGTTGCCAACCGGGGTAACGGGGTGTGACAGATTGGTATCGGAGCCATAGTTTAGTGAACTAGGTTGCATTAGTACCTAGACTATAACTCTTACAAAACTAAACTTTCTTCAAGAACTGTGAACACATATATGGACACTGCTGACAATAACATGTCGAACAATACAGTTATTATCCTCTTTGACTCAGAGGATGAATTCTCACCCATGGAACAAGGAAGCCAAGGTGACACTGAGGTGTACTTTGGATCGGGAACCCACCCAGACCCAATCAATGATGATGTAATGGACCCGTCAAAACACAAGGAGGGCAACTGTGACCCTGCAGCATAAATTGCTCTACCATCACACCACTGAAACCATCACATTGGACCATTGAAGAAGTTCACCCCTAGGAAAAATGGTGTGACTGGCACAACGGGAGTCTATCCCGGTACCTACTCATCAGCCAAGCCCGCCGCTGTAACGACAGGCGAACGAAAGACAGTGGGGATAGATCCCTCACACTCTCCAAGAGTGGAGAAACAAGGAAGGGATCCCAAGCCAGTTAGATACACCATCTTCCTCTCAAGTGCTGACACTTACCCAGAACCCTATGTAACAAACGATGCCCCTGTTAGTGGCAAGGGCCGCCGGACACGACCTCCAATTTCGACAAAATCCACCAAGAGGTCGGTGAGATCTTTGCAAGGATTAAGCAGGAGGCAATGCAAACCACCAATAAACCATAGGCCAACCAGAATACCCAGGCAATTCAACAAGACGGAATAGACAAATTGTGACAGCGCCTAGCAGAGCGCAAAGCCCATTACGCAGAACTAACCCAACGACTCAACGCTCTAAAGTACGAGGAAACCCTAGAGGCATCTCATACTTGGTACCCTTCTACCAGTTTATAGTATATCTCTAGGATTTAACTATCAGATGTACGTAAGGCTTGAAAATTTATCGAAAAATCCCGACCATATCATATACAAAGATTAGGTATCAAGAACCTTAATAAAGAATTAAGTTTTAAATACAACTCTGCGTATGAGGAGATAAAGCTATGACTATCTGCCTAATAAATTTCAAACCCATAGACTTATCCTTTTACCCCATTAGATACCACATATGCATTTCTACTATATGATATTGGTGCTGATAGGAGCTTTATATCTTCTAAGTACAGTAAGCAGATAAATTCCATTCTTACACAATTAAGTGTCACTTATGCTATTAAGGTTGATGACAGTAAGACGCGTAAGACAAATAATATAAGTTAAGGATGTTCCTTAGAATTTTTAGGCCGACTATTTAAAACAGACTTGATGCCCGTCAAACTGAGAAGTTTTGACGTGGTCATAGGCATGGATTGACTATCGAAAAATCATGCGGAAATAGTGTGCAACAAGAAGAAGGTTCATATACCTTTAGCCAATAATAAGGTCCTTACTGTCCAAGGCAAAGCAAGAAATACCAAAGTAAGCATCATCTCTAGCATTAGGACCCTGAAGTGTTGATAGAGAGGGAGCAAAAGGGAAAGCGGCTCGAAAATATTCTTATTATTTATGGTTACCCCAAAGTTTTTGCAGAACACTTACCTGAACTCCCAACATCGAGGCAAGTCAGATTCAAAATAAATCAGCCTAGTATCAGGTGCAGTACCAGTGGCTCGAGCACCATGCCGATTAGCCCCATCATAGTGTAAGAATCGTCCAACCAACTGTAGGAGCTCTTAGATAAAAGGTTTATCACACCGAGTTCCTCGCTTTGGAGGAGCTCCAGTTTTGTTCATAAAGAAGAAGAATGGAACCTTCAGAATGTGCATCAATTACCGAGAGCTAAATAAACAAAGAGAGTCAATATCCGCTCACAAGGATCAATGACTTGTTTGACCAAACTCCAAGAATTAAGCTTCTATTCGAAGATCGACCTAAGGTCTGGTTATCATCAGGTTAGGGTTCACGAGAAAGATAGTCCAAAGACAGCCTTCAGATTTCGTTACGGTCATCATAAATTCCTATTAATGCCATTTGAATTAACCAGTGCCCCAACGGTATTAATGGACCTCATAAATCGGGTGTGCAAACCTTATCTAGACAAATTCGTGATTGTATTCATTAATGACATCTTAATCTACTCACAAAACAAGGAGGAGCACGAGCAAACACTTAAGCCTGATTCTAGAGTTGTTGAAGAAAGAACAACTATATGCCAAGCTTTCTAAGTTTGACTTTTGACTAAGATAGGTAAGATTTCTCGGGCACGTGATCAATAGTAAAGGGATCCAAGTCGACCCCGCAAAGATCGAGGCTATCATGAATTGGTCAACCCTTAGAACCCCCATAGAGATACGACAGTCCTTAAGACTCGCCACTTATTATAGGCAATTATTAAAAATTTCTCAAGGATCACCGGAGCGCTAACAAAACTGACCCGAAAAGACATTAAGTATGATTTGGGCAAGGATTAGGAGACATCATATCAGTTATTAAAGCACAAACTGTGCAGCACGCTTATTTTATCCAAGAGAAGCAAGAAATTTGTAGATTACTGTGACACTTCACACAATGGGTTGATATAGAAAGATGGGGTCATAGCTTATGCTTTATGAAAACTTAAGGTTCACTAGGTGAATGACACAACGCATGATCTAGATCTTGGAGTAGTAGTCTTTATCCTTAAAACTTGAAGACATTAGTTGTACGGAAAGAGGTGTACTACACTCACAGACCATAAGAGCTTCCAACACATCTTGAACCAGAAAAATTAGAATATGAAGTAGTGCCATTGGATGGAGCTAATAAGTGATTGCAACTGTGAAATTTGTTATCACATGAGGAAACCTAATGTGGTTGTAGACGCTCAGAGCCGATAGAAACGAGCTAAGCCGTTAAGAGTACAAGCTCTAGTTATAACCATTCAACCAAACCTTCCTTCCTTAGTTCATGATGCACAAGTAGAAGTTGGAAAATATGAAAAATGAAGCCCTGCAAGGGATGAATAAATACTTTGGGATAAGGGCTAATAAAAATCGATATTCCATTAATAGAGTCTGATTACCCTGTTTGGTGGAATAAGAAAGCTGGCTATGGATGAAGGACACAAATCAAGATATGTCGTCACCCCGGATCCGATAAAATGTATCATGACCTCAAGGAGTTATACGGGTGGCCTAACATTGTAAGGTCTTGTAACACGGATCTATCTAGACGCGACACACACCAACGAGTGCGGAATCCTCGTTAGCGGCTTGACGGATATATCACACGCACGGAACACGTAGACTACCACAGCGTTGTACGAACGACTACGAACGAACCTACGCAAATGATTCTCTCCGAAAACACACACAGATTGCTGATAAACTCGAGATCGCCTTCTGCTAATCACTCACTGAAATTCTGCAAAAGTCTGCTAATCATTCAAGTTAATCTCTAATTATAGAGATCCATTCGAGTTTGTCATGGGACAAACTCGAACCAGGCCCAAGGCCCATTCGAATTTGTCCACCTGACAAATTCGAATTTACCTTCATGCTAAATTCGAATTTAACCTAAATTCGCATTTCACATGTCAAACATCTATTTGAATATATGTTTTAACCTATGTTTGAATTAATCTTTGAACTTTATGTTTGAACTTCTTGTAATACGTTACACCAAGTTCAAACATACATACAATAAATATCAAACACATAAAATCATATATATCAAACACTAGTTAATATTCAATGACTTACACAAAATGTTAACACAACTTAGACTGCTATCGTCACCCAGGGTGTACCAACAGACTCCCCCTTGACGATAGCTTCTAACTATTTACATTTTGATTAGGTACTAGAACTATATAGACTGCTACCTGCATATAGTCCTGCATCTATACAAACCTTTATTACCTTTTGGTACTTCCTGGCGTCAGACCTCCATCCTTCATGAAAAAAGATAGGTTGATCATTCAGCTTCTTCAGGTCGTCCTCCATCCTTCTATTTACCACCACTTCATGTTACTGAGAACATCTTGTGGCATGGACTTCATTGGCACCTTCTTTAGACACCTGACGGGCTTATACACCATTCTAGCCCATGGCC
Organism: Centrapalus pauciflorus; assembly: GCA_020465985.1. NCBI lineage: Eukaryota > Viridiplantae > Streptophyta > Magnoliopsida > Asterales > Asteraceae > Centrapalus > Centrapalus pauciflorus. Next base: position 133,570 of record JAANYP010000155.1, read on the forward strand.
TTCCCGTATGGGGGTCTATTCTTGTCTCATCTTCCACTCTCTTGCCTGATCTTGGCTTTAGCCTTTCGAACTTTCCGAAATGACCCACTTTTCTGATTATCTTCGCGATCACTTCAGCATAAGGGTCGTTTCCAATGTTGATCAATTCTTTCCAGGTTAATTCCGTCACTTCTACCTTCGGCAATGTATTAAATACTTTAAGCGTACGCCTCAGGTACTGGAGTCCATCTCTCCTCTTCAGAATGAATAGCTGCAGTTCTCTGTCAAAGAACCAGCTGATAAAACCTCCTGAGAGACTTTCTGCCCCAGGAGTTCTCATCTTCTTCTTCATCTTCGGCTTTTCTTTCTTTTCTTCTTTCTTGAACCACAGATTCATTAAATCAGCCCTGGATGGCTCCTTTTCCGCTTCTTCAAGTTCTGAGTCTTCAACCGAGGCTATTTTGATCTCATCTATATCAATCACATTGTGATTATCTCGCACATATAACTCCATGGTAGGCTGTGAATTGACAATCACTTCGTTGACATTATCGTCCTCGTTTTCTATCACTTCGTCATCAGATCTCCAATCAACTATATCCTTCGGTACAAATTCTCCTTCCTCCAACTCCTCTATCTCATCTTCAAAATCAAATTTCATTACTTCTTCCTCAATATCTCTCAAGGCGTCTATCATTTCACTTTCATAAGTCTTTGAAGAACCAGCCTCACCTCCTTCTCCTCCTTCAACACCAGCCTGACTTGGCTCCCCCTGAATTTCAGCATATAGAGCAGTAGGAAAATCTACTGGCTCCTTCTCTTCAGGTGCATTGGGATCATTGCCATCGTCATCATCTCCCCTTCACTGCTCCTCAGGATCCCTACAACTCGTCTCCCCCTGAGCTTTTAGATTTTTCATTAAATGCTCAATTAGGGACCTCATCGTTCGGATTTTGGCAGCTTGATCGGCAACAAATGTTTTCAGCTCAAGATTCTCTTCTTCAACCTTTCCAACAAATTTCTTTAACTCGGCATTTTCTTTGTCAACATTGGCATTATGCGCCTGAATCTCGCCGATAGCTTTAGTTAATTGAAAATTTTCAACATGTTGGAAGTCAACCTTGCTTCTAAGCTCAGAAAACTGTTGATTATTAATGAGGGTTGATGAAGTGGATGGAATGGATTGGATGGCAGTTGGAATGATTGGTGAGGGAATGGATGTGTGAACAGGTGGTGGTGGTGGAGGAATGGATGTTTGTGTTGATGGCTGAGCGGTAGGCATTTCTGGCTCAGAAGCAGAGGCTGATGAAGCTCCCTGCATAAAACGGTGCCTTTTAGCCCTATGCATGGTACCAAAGGAGTAGGATCCTCAGTCTCGAATTCCGAGTCATTCGCATCTGAATCTCTCAATGCTCTTCTCCTTCTAGCTTCTTCATCAATCACCAATAACCTCGATCCATATGTGCCTATGTGAATAGACGGATCCTCTGTCACTGTGGTTGGTGCCTCAACCTCTATTTCTTCTGCTTCTTCCAACTCAGATTTTGAAGTTGTCAATGCTTGACCTGCTTCCTCAGGCATGTATCATCTATCTATCGGTAAATTTCATCGTCATCTGCTGGAGGTTCCAGAATATTTCCAATAAGCTCAGACGTAATTTCCTCATTGGCATGCGGCCCTTGCGCCCATATTTCTTCCAAAGTTTCGACCCTTGGATCAGAGACTGGTGCTGCACTTGACGGGCCAGCCTCTTCTGGCTCTTGCACGCTTCTCACAGAAGGCCTAGAAGCCTGAGTTTGACGAGCTGGTGGTCGTTGCCTCCCCCTTCGTTGCTGAGGCCTCGGCTGTTGCGGTTGCTGTTGTTGTTGTTGTTGCGGCTGCTGTGGAATTTGAACTTCCCCTACCCAGTTGGCACCTTCGGGGACTTGAAAATCCGGATTAATGACTTCACCGAAAAGTAGTGCCTCTACCGGCCTAGCCAATGCACCTCTGTGTGCTTGGCAATCTGCAAATATTCTTTTATCAATGACAGCAACACTTTGAAGATCGTTAAGCTGCGGCAAGTTCGGCAGGAAATGTCATATCAACATCATTACAAATCTTGGATATAACAAAAATCTTTCTCGTGCCGGAGCTGTTATAGGATGAACGAACTCTGCAAAGAACATCTCTGAATAGCTGAATCTCTTATTGTAGACCAGCGCGATCATCCCCGACTGAATTTTTGATACGATATAATCAAACCCTGCTTTCTTTGGAGCAAAACACACCATAAAAGACGTGTGCTAAATATCTCCACTGCCCGATCAGCCCACTCTTCATAATCGAGGACTTAGCCACATCCAGGCTATATCCCATTCTGATAAACGCAGCTTTCCTGATTGCTAACGGAAAGTCAATCGGTCCATTTTCTTGCTCTGGAGAGCCTAACTGCAATACTCTACGTAAAACGTCAGCTGAAAACACGAGAGGGTGTCCAGCAATCCTCGTCCTCAATACTATTGGAGTAACATTACAGTCGACTTGTAAATGATCCCAAAATTCACGCACGTATGGTAGTATAATCTGAACATTATGAGACAGGGTATACGAAACCCTCGAAGCACCCAAAAAATCCACCATTTGGCGGAATGCCTGAGCTTCAGGCAACTCTCGGTCAGGAGAAATGACCATATTATGCTTTTGAACAAAAATTCTATCTGCCATATCTGCACAATAAACAACCAAAATATTAGAATTATTAAAATAAACATAAACTTGTTTAAATTCAAATTTTTTTATTTTGGACTTGTGTAAGTACAAAATCCAACACATATGAATTTCTACAAGTTTGATTTACATTTTATGCAAATAATTCGAATATATGTTAAAGTCGAAACACAAATTCGAAACTATCCTCATTTCGATTTTAATGACTTCTTCGAGTTTAGTGACAAACTCGAAGCCACGATCAAAGTCGAGACCATGATCAAATTCGAAAGTGTCGGGTTGTGTGACAACAACAATCCAAGATTTCAACCTTTTTAGACTTAGAAAATTACATCCATTAGTCCTAATAGGTTCTAATAAAAGATATCTGTAATCAATTTGATGTTTCACCGGTTCAAAGTTTGTTATTTTGAAATACAAACTTCACACCATTAAAACCTCAAAATCCGTTAATTTTGGCTCAAATGGAGTCTAAAACCACCTAAATCTTGTACAATACTGTTGATTATACCTAGATTTGTTAGTAATCTCGAACACAAATGGACAAAAACTCGACAAATAGTAGAAAACTCGAATACGGCAAACTTGAAGGTTAAACTCGAAATCGCTCACAATAAACTCGAAGACTCAAATTCGAAGGTAGGTGATAATGACTTGTCACTGTTGACCTATTTATACAAACCACCTTCGAGTTTGTCATCTACTTCGAATTTACTGCCAAACTCGAAGTCCCTGCCAAATTCGAATATATATTCGATTTTGGCTTAAACTCGAATTTAACTTGAAAATTTTGAAAATTGTGAAACTCTTTGAATTAAATTCAACCTTTTCAACTTTTCCAACTTTTTCGTGTAACAGAATAATCTATGCCAAAACATTTACCCTAAGCACAAGATTTTCACGCAGTGTTTATTTTATTCAACTAGGAATGCACCCTCAGTAATTTTGACCTTTTTTCTAAGGAAAATTAAAATAAAGTAAAAATTAAAAATTAAAAAATAAATTAGAATAAAATAAATTAAAGTTAAAGTTAAAGTTGTGAACAACAATTGAAACTTAGACTAATCTACATTATTTCAAAATTTACAACCTATACTTAAACACTTAACAGAATATTTTTGACGAGTATAGTCTAAGAAAGGTTCAATCAGATAGCGGTGTCAAATACGCAGTTTCAGTATTCAAACTTTCACACTTAAAAATTTTTGATTCCTTTGATTGTTTGTCGTGACATACATTTCTAGCCGATTGTTGGTATTATTTTCCCTTTAAACATGTTACACTTCGGAATATCCCTTGGCCTTTTTATTTATCAAGAAATTATCTTATGTGACTCATACTTAGACATACTTTTATGATCAAGGCATACACACAATGATTTTAACTTTTTAGTATTGCAAACTTTCTTTAAAAGGCAAACATCAGACACAGGTCTGTATTTACATATAACAAAGTGTCTTAGTTTGTCTTAAGGTTTATTATTTAAAGCTAGCAAGACAGCGGTGACAGGTCTGTACCGACGTATAACTAAGCGACTTATCTTGCTAATTCGAGTCAAACCAGAGGCAACAGGTCTGTACTTACGTACAACAAAGTTACTTGTTTTGACTCTTAACTCAGTATGATTTTTCTATTCTTTCCATTTCTTTGAGATGTATCTGATGTTGCTATACATCCCCAGAAAGTTTGCATACCTCATTTAGAATCAATGTCTGTATGTATCTAACATAAAAATTAAGACCAATTGGTCATACATCTAAGTTAGTGACACGTCTGACTTTTTCTTGAATATTTTATTAGCCTTGAGACTCCCTATATGTATTATGCCTACCAACATATCAAACTGGATTACGTATAACACTTAGAATTTTAGCTCTATTGTGTGTGAAAGCTAAACACTTAGAGCTTGTATTAACTGTGCTAATTTTTCGTCACTTTGAACCTATGCATCTAAGACTTAACTCTTTTTCTGATATTCTCTTTTTTTGAACTTTTTATGGTTTTCTCGCTTTTTTCTTTTGTTTTTCATAAGTAAAAGTAAGAAAATATAATAGCCTACTAACATACTATAAAAGGAAACTATCCTAAGTTACCACACTTACTATAAAAGGAAAGAAAGACTACTGCTATAAAAAGAAATAAAACTCTACTAAGGTCAATTCACTTTGGATTTCGCATTCCATTTAGTTGTATCAAATACTAAAAACATGACTTATCAAAAGCTTTGGTAAATAAATCAGCATTACTATCATCCGTTGCCACTTTTACCAGCTTGATTAAGTTCTTTTCAGCACAATCACGTATAAAATGATGTCTTATGTCTATGTGCTTGGTTTTATTATGTTTAACTGGATTATTAGTTATAGCAATTGTTGACTGGTTATCTATCCTAATAGGAGTATATAGTGTAAGTCAAACCATGATCCCGCAATTGTTGTTGTATCCACAGAACCTATGAACAGCAACTACCAGCAGCAACATATTCGGCCTCGCATGTTGACACGGCTACCGAAGTCTGTTTCTTGCATTGCCAGGAAACAAGTCTCCCTCCTAGGAACTGACAACCTCCAGTTGTTGACTTGCGCGTCAAGCTACATCCTCCATAGTCTGAATCCATGAACGCCTCCAATTCTAGATCGCCCTCCGCGTGATACCAAAGTTCCAGCTTCGGTTTCGACTTATGGTATCGTAGAATCCGCTTCACAGCTTTCATGAGCATCTCTTTCGGATTAGCTTGAAACCTAGCACAAATACAAACCGCAAACATTATATCAGGTCTTGAAGCAGTTAAATACATAAGTGACCCAATCATGGCCCGATATAACGTCGGATCCACATCGATATCACTTTCAGTACCCGGTCCAAGATTGTGATTCACTTGAATCGGCGTGCTGGGATGAGCTGTCAGTTTTGTCCCTTCCATCCCAAAGTGCTCTAATATGTCGTAGACATACTTCGTCTGATGGATAAACATGCCCTCCTTCTTTTGGTCAACTTGCAAACCCAGAAAGAAGTTCAACTCACCCATTGCACTCATCTCGAACTTTGACTTCATCACCTTTTCAAAATCCTTGCACATTTGCTCGTCTGATGATCCAAAGATGATATCATCGACGTACACTTGTACCAAGATGAAATGTTCTCCTTTTCGCTTCACGAACAGGGTACTATCTATCCTCCCTCTCTCAAACCCGTTGTCTAGAAGATGGTTGGATAGAGTCTCGTACCACGCCCTCGGTGCTTGATGCAATCCATATAAAGCCTTATCTAGTCGATACACTCTGTCTGGATATTTCGGATCTGTAAACCCAGGCGATTGTTCCACATACACTAGTTCCTTCACTTTCCGATAAAGGAAAGCACTCCTAACATCTAGTTGATAAACCTTAAAACCCTTGAAGGAAGCAAAAGCAAGAAATAAACGAATTGCTTCAAGCCTTGCCACTGGCGCGAACACTTCATTGTAATCTATTCCTTCCTGTTGGTTGAAACCCTTTACCACTAGTCTTGCTTTGTTGCGAGTGACTATACCCCGATCATCTCTCTTGAACTTAAAAACCCTTTTGGTTCCTATTGCAACTTCTCCTCGAGGTAACAGAAATAACTCCCACACTTCTAGTTTCCTACACTGTGACAGTTCTTCCAGCATCGCTTCAACCCAAGACTTGTCTTTTAGTGCCATTTGTACGTTTTTCGCCTCTACTTGGGAGTTGAAGCATGAATAGAGGCAGGTATGAAAGGCCTCAGAGTCATTTATCATCGACAACAACACTGTGTTGTTATTTAAACTACTCCTAGTCCTTACACCAGCATTAGGACTTCCTATGATGCTTTCTATAGGATGGTTCTTCTTGATCCTAGATGTCTCTATCTCGTCAACACTCAAATTATCTCCCAAATTAGATCCTATCTCTCCTAACGGGGGAACGACTTCAGACTCCACATTTTCTTCCTCGTGGTCACTTTCCTCGGAGTTAGAAGTAGTTGTCTGATTTTCGTTTCTAGGCACTTCAGAATCAGTAACTTCTGGAGATCTATCTTCAGTTGATGTAGGCTCGGATGTTGATTGAAAAGTGGTCCTCGAAAAGCTATGACCCTCGTCATTCAGATTTAATGACGACATGTCCTTTTCGATAGTACCTGCATTTTCATCCAAGGGAATGTTAAATGACTCAAACAATTTGTCATAATCAAATAACCATTCCGGACCAGTTTGGGGTTCATGTGTATAACTTGTGACATCTATGTCATACACAATTTCTACCGTACCATTAGATTTGTTAAAAACCCGTTTCTTTGGTGAGTTCGGCACATAACCTAGGAAGTATCCTTCGTCAGCCTTTTCACCAAACTTAGGTTGATGTTTTGTTCTCATTAAAGTACATGGTACCCCAAAAGGTTCGAAGCCAGTTAAATTAGGTGGCCTTTTATTCAAAACTTCATAACAGGTTTTGTTCAAAGATTTGACAATAAGGACCCGGTTTAAAACATGGCATGCGGTGTTCACTGCCTCCCCCCAAAACATGGTAGGTAGCTTTGAATCCGATAGCATGGTCCTTGCTACCTCAATCAATGTCCTGTTTTTCCGTTCGGCCACCCCATTTTGTTGTGGCTCATAAGGTGCACTAAATTGATGCACTATGCCCTTTGATAGGCAATATACACCAATTACTGTGTTGTTAAACTCTGTTCCATTATCACTTCGAATTCGTTTAACCCTTGTTCCATATGAATTTTCCACTTGATCTAAGAACCCGATGAGCTTGGCAGCCGTCTCGTCCTTTGTACCTAAAAAGAAAACCCAAGAAAAACGTGAGTAATTTTCAGTAATAACTAAACAGTACCAACTACCACTTATACTCCTTTTGTTGATTGGCCCGAAGAGGTCCATATGCAACAAATCGAATGTGGCAGCTATGGAGTTCTGAGTCTTGGACTTATGTGCCTTCTTGTGTTATTTTCCTTTCCTACACGGTAGACACTTATCCTCGAACTGAAAACTTTTCATTGGAACACCTTGCACCAGTCCGTTTGTCGTAATGTAGTTCATCTTTCTCAGGTGCAAGTGTGTCATGCGTCTGTGCCATAACACCGACTCAGTCTCTGAAGCTTTAGTTAACAGACAAATTGGTCCCATCGAAGATTCCGGCTTGTTCATGTCGAGCATGTACAAGTCATTCTTCCTTGGAGCCCTCATCAAAATCCACTCTTCAGGTACTTTGAACCCCGTTTCAGCACTAACGCCTCAGTATCAGTGAACAATACTGAGTTCTTCTTATCATAGATTTGAGATACACTAATGAGATTGTGAACCAGTTTATCATCGTGATAAACTTGATCCAATTTGATAGTCCCATTAGTGACCACGCCAGTACCAGTGATATTCCCTCCTTTATTGCCAGCGAATGATACAAATCCCCGATTCCCTCCCTTGAAGTCTGCGAGTAGACTTCTTTCCCCTGTCATGTGCTTGGAGCAACCACTATCGACAAACCATTTGTTGTTTGGACTTGTAGTTATCTCCTGCACATGAAAGAAAATAGGTTAGTTATCACGGGGAACCCAAACCATAACTGACTTGGTAATACCATTCTCGTCCACATACTTAAACTCTTTCAAATACCCATCTCTCCTTTCAGGTGACTTGGGTCTTTAAACTGGAGTCTGTTGTGGTGCAGAGTGATTTACGTTCACTCTCGGCCTATATGAAGGCATTTGCTGTGGAGCTCTTGATTAATATTGATTATAATGCATTTCTGACTGATATCCCTGAGCTCTACCTGGTATTTGATGTCTTACAGGAGTGTGTGACCTAACCGGAGTGTAAGCTCTGCTAGGTGTAGTACTCCTATAATGCTGTTGCGGTCCTGACCTAGATTGATTAACAACTCTATTTGGTGAATTAGTCCTTATCACTTCTTTTGGTCGACCTGACACAGGCATTTGTTTCACAGCAGATTTTGGAGCAGTTTGCACAGTTTTCTCGGTATTCTGAGAACGACTAGTGCTTGCAACACTTGTAGACATCTTAGGTTGTTCTTGCTTTCCCATCTTAGGTGTAGTATCTACTTTCCTATGCGGACAGCTAGAAGCAACATGCCCCCTTTCGTGACATGTAAAGCAAGACATTTTATCAATTGACTTTTTGTGCGTGCCCTTTGATATAGTTGTCTCACTAGTGTCTGGCTCTTTTGTTTCAACTATAGCGACTGGTTCATCATCCTGATCATTAAAGTCAATTTTGTGTTGCCCTACAGGATTATCACTAGAGGATGGCACAAATTTAACTTTCTTTATCTTGATATTATTATCAGTCACCTTAGTTTCATTTTCCTTTACAGGTTCAGACACTGGTTCCGGTATTTCCTCTGTTTCAAGTGATTTCTCAGTTTTCTCCTGAGGTTGAGGTACATAGTTATCGTTTAAAGGTGAAGGACTCTCATGATATCGTAGACCTACAGGCTTCTTAGACTGACGCTGTGCATCTAAGATTTTCCCTAGGTTAAGAGATGAGTTCCTAAACTTTTCAAGTTTACTATTGGCCTCAGCTACCTTTACCTTAGACTCGGCTAGCTCTACGTCTATGGATTTTAGCTCCTTGGTTAATGCCTCAACATGTTCATACATTAGTTCTAACCTAACACACTGTTCGCTCAGTTTATCCTTAAGAACTATAACATCTTGTGCATCAGCCTTTAGCTTATCCCTAAGATCTTGTTTTATATCCATTAGGCTAGCATTATCTGATTTTAACGTTTCATTTTGAGCAGATATGGTTTGATGTGATTCTAGTACTAAATTTAACCTATCGTTAGATGTAGCACACAATGCACATAAATCATGGAAAAGAGAAAAGTTTAAAGATACCTTGGCATTATCTGATTCTATGTTGGCCATCTTCGCGGCAAACTCCAGAATTGTCTGATCAGCTGACTTTTCTACCCACATCGGACTACTTTCACTCTGACTGCTGTCCCTTGTGGTTTCCTCTGCCCCTTCACTTCCAGTCTCAGTCACTTCAGCCACAAAGGTTCTAGCATTCGATTCCGGATGTGAACTCCAGTCATAAGTTCCATCAAGCTGTCTGTCTGATGTGACATTTGATAATAGACCAGCTATATTCGCTTGACTGGTAGAACTACTCGGCAGATATCGCCCTTGTGATTGGTGCTGATACTGTCCCTGTTGATTCTGATACTGTCCGTGATAGTTCTCTACTTTCGGTCTCTGACACTCTCTAGCAAAGTGTCCTAACCCTTGACAGTTGTAACATTTAACCTTGGATTTATCGAATCAATCTTATTGTTACTAACATTCAGATTTCTTCCCGTTCTTTTGATGAACCTCTTAACTCTCTGAGTTACCATAGCCAGTTGCCATTGCAGATCCATCTCTTCAAGATCATCAGGGTCTACTTGATCGTAATCCTCATCCCAAAGTGCAGGATCGTTTATTTTGCCCTAAACGCCATTGCCATACGCGGCCACGAATGAAGCCAACAGGTTCAGATGGTTTTCAGCCGATTTTGCGCTCATAGGCATCTTTGAATATCCTTGAGATGTAGATGCCGGAGTAGCCTGATGCTGCTTTTCTTCTGGTCTAGCAAACGCTAAGAAAGCTCTATTCAATTCAGCTGCCACTGAAGGTTTTGTTTTCCCAAAGTACATGGCCGGATCTTGAACTTGATCATAATTTGTTTCCTTCTTTAACAGCTCAAAGTGATATGCCCTCAGCGTTCCCACAACATTCTCTAAAGTCAGAGTATAGTATTTGTCTTCATCATGCTTTATTAAGGCCACATACATCTCCCATTTGGCCGGTAAAGCATCCAGAAGTTTGTTATTCTTCTCAGTTTCACTATACTCCACGTCATGGCTTCTAACTCAGTTAGCAGATGATAGAATCTTGTGATAGTCTCATCCAGCTTTTCATTCTTTAATGCTTTGAAGATAGCAAACTGCTGCTTGAGCATCTCCATTCGAATTTTTCTGACCCTCGGGTTACCCTCACACCGTTTCTCTAACACATCCCATAGCTCTTTTGATGTCTTCTGATTACGAAAGGTATGTAGTATTTCCTGAAGTAATGCCATCCGAATGACAGAGAATGCAATGTTTTCTGCCTCATAAATTTTCTTAGCTTCATCTTTCATCTTTGAATATGATAAGACTCGTTGACGACCTTCAACCTTTGCAGTAGGTGGAATGTATCCCTCGTCGATACAGATCTACATTCTCATATCATTAAATCTTGCGAAGTCAGCAAATCTATCCTTCCACCAGTAATAGTCCTCAATTTTCATTAACTTCGGTGGTGAATTTGTTTTTCCAACCTCGTGATCCATCTCCATAAACCTCTGTAGACTTGTCATTGTTTCCAATATAATTGAATTTAAACTTAATTAATTTAATTCGAAATTAATTTGAATTAATTCTTTCGAATTTAGGTAAATTCGAATCTAATTAAATTTAAACCTGTTTGGAATTAAATTCGAATTAAGTTCTTAAATCCAACTAAAGTCGAAATTGATGACAAAATCGAAGGTCACTAAATTCGAGATTCCAAATAAATTCGAAATCCCACTTAAACTCGAAATTCCCTTGTTCGACTTTAGAGTAAAGTCGAAATCCCCAAGCAAATATGAACTGGCCAAATTCGAAGCAAACTTTTAAGGAAACTCGAAAGGAGCGTATTTTGGTCAAACTCGAAAATGAGCAAACCCTAATTTCTCCTTAACAAATTCGAGCGCCGCAAATTCGAAAAACGACTAATACCTCGAGTTTTTCAAGTTTTTCAGATTAAATCAATATTTTTACAAGTAAAAATATTGATTTTGATCAAAAACGTGAACTACAACAAAGTATTTCCCGGAATTTAATTTGATAAGCTCGAAAACCTCAAAATTACGTGATATTCACCGTCCAAAAACGTCAAGAAACCTAGGATGTATCTATATGAACATGAAGAACACCAAGGACACCCCGTAGGCTCTGATACCACTTGTAAGGTCTTGTAACACGGATCTATCTAGACGCGACACACACCAACGAGTGCGGAATCCTCGTTAGCGGCTTGATGGATATATCACACGCACGGAACACGGAGACTACCACAACGTTGTACGAATGACTACGAACGAACCTACGCAAATGATTCTCTCCGAAAACACACACAGATTGCTTATAAATTCGAGATCGCCTTCTGCTAATCACTCACTGAAATTCTGCAAAAGTCTGCTAATCATTCGAGTTAATATCTAATTATAGAGATCCATTCGAGTTTGTCATGGGACAAACTCGAACCAGGCCCAAGGCCCATTCGAATTTGTCCACCTGACAAATTCGAATTTACCTTCATGCTAAATTCGAATTTAACCTAAATTCAAATTTCACATGTCAAACTTCTATTTGAATATATGTTTTAACTTATGTTTGAATTAATCTTTGAACTTTATGTTTGAATTTCTTGTAATACGTTACACCAAGTTCAAACGTACAAACAATAAATATCAAACACATAAAATCACATATATCAAACACTAGTTAATAGTCAATGACTTACACAAAATGTTAACACAACTTAGACTGCTATCGTCACCCAGGGTGTACCAACAAACATGAAGGAATGCATTGCCACATATGTCAGCAAATTCCTAACATACTCCAAAATTAAGACAAAACATCAGAAACCATTTGGGTAATAGTCGACCGCCTAACAAAATGCGCGCACTCCTACCAATCAAGAAGAACAACTGGATGAATAAGCTAGTCCAAACGCACCTCAAGGAAGTCGTCTCCGGACATGGAGTGCATATTTCAATCATTTCGGATACGGATAGCAGATTCACATCTAGACTTTTGGCAATCGTTACAACAAGCTTTGGGTACAAACTTGGACATAAGTACCACCTATCACCATCAGACCGATGGTCCAAATGAAAGAAAGATTCAAACCCTAGAACCTATGTTAAGAGTCTGTGTAATGGATTTTGGGAAGTGTTGGGATACTCATTTGACTTAGTGGAATTATCGTATGAGCGTTAAAGCTGCTCCATTTGAGGCACTTTATGGGAAAAAGTGTCGGTCGCTGCTTTGTTGGGCTGAGGTAGGAGATAGCCAGATCACTGGATCCGAGATCATCCAAGAGACTACAGAAAACATAGTCCAGATTTGGAACCGATTAAAGATCGCACGAGATCGACAAAAAAGCTATGCAGATGTTTAACGGAAGGATTTGGATTCTAGGAGGGAGATCAAGTAATGCTGTAAGTCTCACCTTGGAAAGGTGTAATCCATTTTGGGAAACGAGGAAAACTCAATCCTCGTTATATCGGACCATTCAAGATTTCCAAAAGAATTGGCCCGGTAGCCAACCGACTCGATCTACCCCCAGAGCTTAGCAATAATACCTTCCACGTATCTATCCTTAAGAAATGCCTGGCTGATGAAACACTCGTCATACCCATGGACGAGCTGGAGCTAGACGATAAGTTGAACTTCGTTGAAAAACCCGTGGAAATAATGGACCGAGAAGTCAAGAAACTAAAGCATAGCCGGATCCCAATAATAAAGGTCAGATGGAACTCTAAGCGAGGTCCTGAGTTTACATGGGAACGTGAAGATCAGTTCCGGGAAAAATACCCTCATCTGTTCTCGAATACTCAAGCAGTGGAGAACACGAGCTAATTTTGGAACGAAATTCCTTTAACAGGGGGAGACTGTAACATCCGGCACTAAACCAGGTTAGCAAATCTGTATTTAATATCCAATTATAGCCTAATCAGTGGTCATTAGAAATTAATCAAGTGATTAACAAGGTTTATTAGAAAATTCAACTCAATTAGAATCAAATTCATCGGTGCAATGAATCGGGAAATCAATTAATCCGATCAATTTACGATATGTGGGATTAATTCAACTAAGTACATATTTAAATTATGATTAGTGATACTAATCAAACACTAATACAATTACTTAACATTAATTATGCAAGACTAAAACAATTCATTAAAACAATGCACCCAAAAGTATTTATGAATTTACATGAAAAGGGAAATACAAGAATACATTTCTAAATACTTTTATACAAAAAAAAAATGAAAATACATGTAAATACATGTATATATGGCCGGCCATAGGCCATGTGGTTTTTAGAGTTTGACTTCTATTTTTTTAATATTACTTTAAACACAATCATTTTGCTTATAAGTGCACACAACCTCCTACCTTCCATGCCTTTCATCATTTGAAAGACCAAAAATTTCTCTATAAATAGAGAGGCATTTCATTCATTTTAATCACACCAAAAACCCTTCTATCTCTCTCTAAAATCCGGCCATATACACACACACATCACAAACCTTTTCTTTCAAGTGTTCTTCAAGAAATTCAAGTGTTTTTGGTGCATATCTTGCAAGGATTTCAACTTCTACTCAAAATCATACTCTAAACACTTCAAAGTAAGTAAATACTAACTTATTTCATGATACATTTATGTTTATATAAGTCTTGCATAATATACATAATCACCAACAACAACAAGTTTCATAAAAACTCAAGTTTATAAGTTTCTAGTTTTTTATTTTTAAGTTGTTTCTTTAAATGTGGTTATGGATATATGAACACATCACAAAAATGTTAATATTATGAAAACAAGATATATACATATACATATATATATATATATATATATATATATATATATATATATATATGTGTGTGTGTGTGTGTGTGTGTGTGTGTGTGTTTTATAT
>JAANYP010000156.1:0-13177 GCA_020465985.1 Centrapalus pauciflorus
ATATACATACATACATATGATATATATATATATATATGTATGTATGATATATATATATATATATATATATATATATATATATATATATATATATATATATATATATATATATATATATATATATATATATATATATATATATATATATATATATATATAGGTTCAGGTGAGTACCATCTATTATGCAGCGCACTAGAAGGTACCACCCTTAAAAGTAATTTTTTTGAAAATTTTTTCATGAACATGTTCTAATTAACATTATACAGATCATAGTAAATTTCACGCAAATTCGAACACTCTAAGTGCATGAAAACACGCATCATATAAATTCACGTTCACATACATTTAAAATTATTTAAGTGTATGTTCACATCATTTTTTAGGAGGTAGGAAATGTGAATGTATGTGAAATTTACATATAATCTTTATAATGTTAATTAAAACATGTTTATGAAAATAAATTTAAAAAAAGTTTTTTTTAAAGGTGGTACCTTCGTGTGCGCTGCATAATTGGTGGTACTCTCTCGAACCATATTATATATATATATGGTCGAGATCAATGGTGTGACACCCTTGCCACATTAACCACCATCACATAGCACCCAGGATTAAACACCAAACATAAATTACATAATGATCTGCATACTTAAATTACAGTGCGGAAGCATAAAAGTACATAAATAAAATTAATACAACATTGTTAAACACCCTACGGTGCTACAAGGTCCCAATACTAAGTCTACATACACAATTTATTATTACAACATCCAGAGTATATTACAATATTTGGTCCCATAGCACATTTACCAATTGAGTAGTAGATATCTTCCAAAAACTTCACAATAACCTAATTAGAAGGTCCGGCAGCAGATTTTTCTTTTCCTGTAGAAATACAACAACTGAGGGGTAAGCGAATGCTTAGTGAATACATAGATTTACGCATTTTATAAATCTTTATGAAGCCCCAAGAGTAACATCGATGACGAACATCGTATACTCTATTCGTACACCAAGTACGGAACAAGAGCCGCAGCTCCTTCGAGCCCAAAGTTCGGCATTAAACCAACCATTTGAGACAAACATAACATCGGGGATGACATACTGCCTACTAGAACCTCGGAGGGATCAGCTCCGGGTCATATAGCACAGTAACATCGGAGTCACTGATGCGACCCGCCGCTCCATCGATAGATGCACAACAAATGAACGAACATGCAACAAGTACAATGTGCATCTAAATCTACGCAAGTTAGTAGAATTCCAAACGAAATATGAAGCAACATGTCTTAGCAGGCAATAGCTAACATAAAACAGATATAAAAATGCGAAATCATATGTACTCACTGTGGGTGCGTTATTAAACTTTAATCAATTTTATTTCTCCTCGGGCTTTCAACCGGATCCTCAAAGTACCCCACTGTGGGTTAAGCAACACCACAATGGACTTGTAAGTCAGTTGTAACAACACACTGTGTAAATAACTTGTTTAATTTCATAAAACCAAATTTTATAATTCTTGCAATATTTGACCCTAATTTCGGATCCATGTCCGAATTCGGACCCCACCCGAATTCGGACCCCATCTGAGTTTGGTCCACAGCCAAATTCGGACCATAGTCAATTTCGATCCCTCTATAAGCCCCAATTCGGACCCCATATAATTTCGGACCACCATCAAGTTCGGACCCCATCGAATTCGGGCCCATCCGAATCCCAACACTTAGAAATTATTTTTGGTTCAAACCTCATCCGAATTCGGATCAGATCCGAGTTCATCTCGGATCCGAATTCGGACATCCGAGTTCATACTTGTGCAGTTTTGATATTTTTCAGATTTAATTTCCATCATTTTTGCACTTATCCAGTATTCGAAATAATTTATGCCAACTCAAATACACTTATTTTCAACCATTTTAACACTAAAATTAACACCTTTACATAACAAATTGAACACTTTTTTACTACTTTTGTTCCATCCTTCGAACACACACAGAAACACATACAATTCTCCAAAAATCATACTTATAGGTTGAATCTGATGTTGAAATTTAATATATAGCATCATATACACTAGATTTAAACAAATCTACGACTTGATCGTACATGCATTAGCATTTGCTACTCCAAATCTATGTTTCGGTTCTTGTAAAAACCGACCCAAAAACCATAATTTTCGAAGTGTTGATGAAATGTTTACCTTAATTCGATGATTGCAGTGTTGATAGATTCTTCCTTGTAACTTGATTCCAAATTTTCAGCTTCCAGTTCCAAGTTTTTATGATCTTTTATGGTTTTAGAGAGAGAGAGAGCCGAGAGATGAGAGCTTCTAGTGAGAGAGTGAGCTTGTGAAAATGAAATGAAATGTAGTCTTTCCACCCTTTTTATTCCATATTTTCAACTTTGGGCACATTTAACCCCTCTACTTATCAAGTTCCATTAAATACTAATCTTATAAAATAAAGAATTCTATCTTTATTTTATTTTCTTAACAATTATTAATAATTATGTTTACTTAAATAGATTGAAATTCCTCAATTTCTAATTAATGCAACCAACTTTATAATTAATCCAAATTCAGTACCAACTTTCGTAATCCAACTTAAATTACAAATTTAAACTAATAACATCAAATACAATAATTTAAATTTGAGGATGTTACAAATGGAAAACTATATTAGACTGGAGTACTGGAAAACCATATTAAATGTACATGTTCATTATGATAAAATATTAAATTTCATGTAAAATTATAATATACATATGTTCAAAATTGCATTATGATTAACTAATTCATATCATTTAAATGTTAATTAAGACAAAATGTTTAATTTCATGCAAAAATGTGTAATATACACATGTCCATGCATATTGCACATTTGAACATGTACATATTGTTATTTTGTATGAAACGGAACATTTTATCCTAATAAACATGTAAATGATGTGAAATAATTAATAATAATGCACATTTGAACATATGTATATTGTAGTTGTGCATTAAATGTAACATTTTACCGTAATGAACATGTACATTTAATATGGTTTTCCAGTACTCTAGTCAAAGATGATTTTCCATAGATCTTGAACACACACACACACACACACACACACATATATATAACATGGTTCGAGAGAGTACCACCCATTATGCAGCGCACCAGAAGGTACCGCCTTTAAAAAAAATTTTAAATTTTATTTCATAAACATGTTTTTAATAGACATTATGAAGATCATATGTAAATTTCACATACATTCACATCTCCTAGCTCCTAAAAAGTGATGTGAACACACTTACATAATTTTGTATGTATGTGAACATGCATTTATGTGATGCGTGTTTTCATGCACTTAGAGTGTTCGGATTTGCGTGAAATTTACATATGATCAGTGTAATGTTAATTAAAACATGTTCATGAAAAAAAATTCAAAAAAATTACATTTAAGGGTGGTACCTTCTGGTGCGTTGCATAATGGTTAGTACTCACTTGAACCTAAATCTCTCTCTCTCTCTCTCTCTCTCTCTATATATATATATATATATATATATATATATATATATATATATATATATATATATATATATATATATATATATATATATACATACTATTAAAAGAGTAACTATACCCATTTCTGGTGAAGCCACGTGGCGTCACCATGAATCGACACGTGACAGTTATAGATTTTAAAAAGAATACAAAAATTTAAATCAAATCTATCCAAATCTAATATAATCCACTTTTAAATTCAAATTAAATCCAATCAAACAAAATCTAATAATCTACTAACTTATTAATTATAAGATAATATAATAAAAGTTTAAAAATATATATAAGAAAATAATTATTCTTCATATATATTTAGAAACTTACAAATTAATAGATCATAATAAATAATAATATCACCTTATATACTTTGTTTAAAAAATAATATTTATATCTTTATCTTTTTATTTATTATATTTTATATCTATTAAAAATATCCGCGTAATACGCGGGTAATAAACTAGTATATATTTATAGATAGATATATATTCCTTTATATATATATATATATATATATATATATATATATATATATATATATATATATATATATATATATATATATATATATATATATATATATATATATATATATATAAAATAAAGGGTTCAGGAATTTTAGGGGAGGCCATGGCCCCCCTAATTCCCTTAATAGCTACGCCTCTACATGAGTCACACATGATTTAAACCATTGATCACTCATGTTCCGTGCCACTAATCAATAAGTCTACATATTCCTGAGTCACATGTTTATTCCCCTTAGAGTGTGGGGAGTACCCATCTCTCCCAAATTCATCTTTCTGTACACGTCAGCGCCACATCAGCTTTTCTCTCTCCACCTTTCCCCACCTTTCTAACTAGGAAATACCCACCTTTCTTAACTTTTCCATCTTTCTTAATTTTTTTTAACATTTTAATTAATTTTAACTAACAAAACAAATACTAGAATTAAAATAATTAATTTCATAAAATATTTAAAAACTATTACATAAACTAAAAATTAAAAAATACCGAATTAAAATAAAAAAAATACATAACTAGCCGTCTAAATTTGGTATTTGGGCAAGCGCAATATGTTCCACAAGATCTGAGCGAAGGTTATTGTGTGTTTCCCGATTACGAATTTCCAGTAACGTATTTTGATATACTTCATTGGAAGCGGAATGTTGATTGGATGGAAGCTCGGTTTCTTGAAATGAACATATCGCGAACCCTTCGTCTTCTAAGATCATATTGTGTAATATGACTCAAGCATACATGATGTGTCTAATTTTATTTTGGTGCCATGGTCGTGCGGGGTTGTTTAATATAGCAAAACGAGATTTGAGTACACCAAAAGCTCGTTCGATGTCTTTTCTTGCCGACTCTTGTGCTGCCTTGAATCTTTTTCGTTTGTCATCGGTTGGACACGAAAAAGCTTTCACAAAAGTCGCCCACTCGGGATATATCCCGTCGGTTAGATAGTAACCATGTTTGTATTCTGTTCCGTTAATAACAAAAGGAACAACCGGTGCGATCCCGTTTAAAACGTCGTTGAATACTGGTGATTGATTAATCACATTGATGTCGTTGTTGGAACCCGCGACGCCAAAAAATGCATGCCGAATCCATAAATCTTGTGACGCAACGGCTTCCAACATAATTGTCGGATATTGGTGATCGCCTCGCATATATTGTCCTCGCCATTCTGTAGGGCAATTTCTCCATGCCCAATGTGTACAGTCAATGCTGCCAAGCATTCCACGAAATCCATGTTTTGCTTCATGGAACGCGTACAACTGATGAACATCAGATTCAGTCGGTCTACGCAAATATTTGCGTTTATATAGCTGAATAATTCCCTTACAGAATTCTTGCAAGGTTTCACGCGAAGTTCTTTCAGACATAAAAAGACAGTCGTCAATCGAATCAGCCACCATGCCATATGCGAGTTGCCGAATAGCAGATGTGCATTTTTGTAACGCGGTAAATCCCCTTCTACCTCGAGCATCCCATCGCAAGGTAAAATATTCAAAGTGTTGCTCCATATCGTAAACTATTCGTAGGAATAGTTCTTTGCGCATCCGGAACCTCCTTCTGAACATATCATCTCCATAGACAGGATTTTGAGTAAAATAATTGCGCATCAGACGTTCATTTGCAGCTGCTCGGTCTCTTTGAATTGGAATTCTTCGTCTAGGTTGCGGAGAGCTGGCATTTATAAAAGCTTCAAAAAGTTCTTGATAATACTCTGTAGATTCGTCTTGAGTTTCGTCTTCGGTTGATGAGTTTGACGACGAAGACGTAGTATACGGTTCCATCACAATAAAAATAAAATTGTGATTGATTGGAAATTATTTTAGGTTAAATGAAAGAGAGAATTTTGAATGTGTATAGATTGAGAGAAATGGGAAAGATGTAAGTTAAATGTGTTGTGAAGATATATTTATAGGGAAAAATATTTAATAAATTTTTTTTATTTTAAACGGTCACATGACCGTTGGAGGTAAAGACAAGAGAAGGGAGCGGGGTGCAGCGGGGACCTGGAGCCGGGCCGGGGTTCGATTTCAGCGGGGCCGGGGGGTGGGGGTGGTGTAGCCGCCGGCTTCGGCTGATGTGGCGAAGCCGCCCCGCACGCGGCTTTAGTACTCCGCACACTCTTATTATCCTTAAAACGTATATTTCTTATATTAAATTCCGCTAAACTATATTTCCTTTCATATATATATATGGGTTAATATTGAAAAAACCCTACGAACTTTCATTAATTTATCGATTAAGTCACTGTACTTTTTTTCTGAGTGTTTAAGTCCCTAAACAATTTTTGTCTTATTCAAAACTATATATTTGACCTGTTTAGCAGGTCATGAACCGGTAAACGGTATATTGACATAAACACAAAAAAAAAGTCCAGTGGCTTAATCGTGAAAATTGGAAAAGAAAGTTGGTTTTTTTAATAAAAAACTGTTCGAGTAACTAAGTGTTTTACCTGTTAAGCAGGTAGCATGTTAAATATATATAGTCTTGAATAAGACAAACTTTGTTTAGGGACTTAAATACTCGGAAAAAAAGTTAAGTGACTTAATCGATAATTGCATGAAAGTTCGTGAGGTTTTTTCGATATTAACACTATATATATATATATATATATATATATATATATATATATATATATATATATATATATATATATATATATATATATATATATATATATATATAGTTTTGAATAAGACAAACTTTGTTTAGGGCTTAAATACTCGAAAAAAAAGTTAAGTGACTCAATCGATAATTGCATGAAAGTCCGTGGGGTTTTTTCGATATTAACCCTATATATATATATATATATATATATATATATATATATATATATATATATATATATATATATATATATATATATATATATATAGGGTCGGGATCCATGGGGTACCAAGTTAGACTGGGGAACCGGAGTCCAGTAGTGTTTGGTTACAAATGCAAAAGGGTATTATAGACAATTTTGATTTAATCTAATAAAAGATAAATATCATGGATTATGTAAATCCCTTAAATTAGGGAATCTGATACGCACGCATCTAAACCTTCCATGACCGTTTCCTCCTAACAAATCTCTTCCATGATCGTATCTTCTACACCCCTTCTGCTCGTTTTTTTTTCTTTCTGATTAAACCAAAACACATTGCAATCGATGGATAGAGAGACAAATAGCGGTGCTCAACTGGATCCTGCAATAATTCCGACTGAACATGTTCAACAAGACTTGTGCAACAACGGTTTTTTTAATTATAAACCATCTTTTCCATGTTTTTATTGTTTCTTGATGGATTTTTAACATCATTCGTATTGATCGATAATGTGTATCGTAGGAAAAGAAGGGCGAAGGGGCATGTTCAATTCGTATTGAACATGTTCTATTTTGACAGTATCATTGAACATGTTCAATTACGTTATTGAATATGTGCATAATAACGTCCAGACCTTTTATAACATTTTTTTGCTCGATTTGATTGCAAATATACATATCTGGTATTGAAAAAATTGAAGTATTCCTAATGCACAAGTTCAACAGAAAGGGGAATGCATTATAAACCTTGTTTGAAGATTTTGAACATGTGCATTTAGTGTTCATCTATAGATTAAAACACAATTAACGTATGTATTAGTGTAATTTTGAAATTACATATGTGCAGAACTTGAATTAGGAAAACATTTTTAATTGGAATTATAGTCTTATAACACATTGAACTTGTGTAATGAGCAATTATATAAATCTTGAGATAGGCTATGAACATGTGCAGTAAATAGCATTGTGCAACTTTGAATAACATGTGGTATCATGATTTTGAACATGTGCAGTTAGTATTCCTAATGCACAAGTTCAACAGAAAGGGAATGCATTATAAACCTTGTTTGAGGATTTTGAACATGTGCATTTAGTGTTCAAATATAGATTAAAACACAATTAACATATGTATTAGTGTAAATTTGAAATTACATATGTGCAGAACTTGAATTAGGAAAACATTTTAATTGGAATTATAGTTTTATAAAATATCTAACGTGTGTAACGTCTTGTTACGTGTTGTATTAAACATGTGTAATTAAATAAATCTTGAGATATGCTATGAACATGTGCAGTAAATATCATTATGCAGAACCTTGATATTGTTCGGGGTATCATGATTTTGAACATGTGCAGTTAGTGTTTATGTATGGATTAAAACACAAATTCCATGTGTATTGCTGGGAATTTGCAAATATATGTGTGCATAAATAGAATTAGGGATATACATGTCTAGTATTGAATAAATGCAATTATTTCTACTGCACAAGTTCAACAGAAGGGGGATTGCATTATAAACCTTGTTGATGATTTTGAACATGTGCAAAATGGGCTTATTGTACATGTGCAAAATGGGCTTATTGTACATGAATGTACAATTGCATATTGAATTAACAAGTTTAAAGCTTATCATTTTGCATATGTGCAAAACTATCACATTGAATGATTCGGCAATGTATAACCACATTTGGTATAAAACAATAAGAAGAAAATTAACCATAGCAAACATGAACAATAAACTATATTGAAATAATGCATATTACGATACTGAACATGTGCAAAATCTAACTTTCACTCAAATTTGTTAAAGTTTGCAGATGTGCAAACACAAAACAGTAAACTATATTATCATAATGCGTATTGCACATGTGCAAAAGGGGCAACACGAAAAAAAAACATATATATACAATTACATATAAAACCGATTCAAACCCTAATATAAGGACTTGCATATAAAGGCATGAGTTCACCAAAAATAAAAGAATTCCAATGGGTAAACAAATGCAAACCCTAACATTCATCCAAAAAACTTGCATTTTGCACATGTGCAAAATGGACTTAATGTGTAAATCGTATCATTCGAAATTGTAAACCAAAAATGCGTATATAACCAGACACGTTCCATCTGGGTTTATCAACAACACTGGTTTTCATAGCCGATATGCGTATACATCCGATTGTATTCAACATGTTTCTGATTTCGCATAATGAAAATAAATTAATGTTACCTTTAATCGACAGTGCAATCGTTTCCTCCCTCACAGTATCCTCAGTGATGAATCGAACGAACGAAAAGTAGAGAATATTTGGATGAGTACTGAAAATCGGATTTATGGAAACAATCAGACTCGTTCAATGGAGCGGGAGGGTGTATAACCGTGGGAGAAAAAAATGGGATATGAGAATATTTGATATTCATTTAAATATTTTCATTCCCATTTGCCCCTTAAAAGCAAAACACGTGAAATTAATTTAGGAAGTGTTTTATGTATTAAAAATTGATATTAATGCAAAAATGATTGGCTGAGAATGGTATCCCGGTACCCCAGTCTAACATGGTACCCCATTGATCTTGAATATATATATATATATACATATATATATATATATATATATATATATATATATATATATATATATATTGATATCGTCCAATTTGTACATGTTTTATCGGACGATATCTCGTGTTTTGCATAGATTTTTTGTTGTTATTCGTCTCAAACTCGATCTAATAGGTTCATGTTGTCATTTCAGGTGTTTGTTGAGTAAATAGAAGTGGAAGGAGCTGAAACAACAAGAACTCGGCGAGTTCAGACACCTACTCGGCGAGTTCACATCAAAACAGAAAGTCTGACCTGCTCCTGAACTCGGGGAGTTCCTCCTGAACTCGGGGAGTTCCCCCTGAACTCGGGGAGTTCCACCTGAACTCGGGGAGTTCCTCCTGAACTCGATCAGATTAGGAGTCGACAACTCATGAACTCGGGGAGTTCCTTCATGAACTCGGCGAGTTCTCCCTCCTGGAGATCAAATCATAAGCTGACAACTCATGAACTCGGGGAGTTCAAACCTTGAACTCGGCGAGTTCTCCCCAGCCTATAAAAGGAGAATTCTGCTCATTTTTGAAGGGAGACGATTTTTATCACCAAAAACACACACACTCTTGAAATCTAGGGGAAGAAGGAAGGCAAGGAAGGAGATTATCTTGGAGTTTTGACATGGTGGATTGCATCTTCATCATCAGATACATCATTAGGGGAGTTATTCTTATACCTAAGTTTATCTTAATGTGTAGAATTCTTTCTTATTTTGAGATGGTGTTTTACTCCATGAGAATGGAGTAGTTTTGCTATGTAATCATTTGGGTAACAAACCCTAAACATTGGATGATTTATATTTTGTATATGATTGGATGATATATCATAGTTTGCTTTCTTTGAATGAAAATCTAGTTGTATTGTTTGAGACTCTTTAAACTTGCTATGAATGCTTTATTATGTCCATAACGAGAGTTCGAGATAGTTAGTATTCATTTGTGATGATCCAAATATCTTGGTGTCTTTGAACCTTTCTACTAGAGATGGTGAAAGAGTGTGTTTAAAAAGTGTTTTCATAACAATGAGAGGGAATTTGTGTTTTTATGAGAATATAGCATGAATTTTATGATTCGTTGTCAACCGGATCATCTTTCAAAGTTCGTAAACTTATTGTGAGCATTCGGTTTTGCATGACTCAAGTTCTGAACATATAAAAGAGATTTGCGTGTTCAATTCGTGAGTTATGAGATTATTGTGCTATAACGAGAGATCCGCATAGCTAAATTGTCATTGCTCGCATTATGAGTCGATATTGTTTTCATGTATAAGAGATTTGAGTGATCACAATATTGGCTATCATGATTAAATAATTCAATCATAGCTTAGAGATTTGTGTGGTTGTTTCATTAAAAATCATGTAAGCATATTATCCAATCTGCGCTTTAAATTGTTCATCCATTGTTTAGGGGGAGTGATCCCATTTGGTTACATATTCTCCCTTGTTAGAAATCTGAGTTATTAATCTCCTTTCCTTCTCGTGTGTGTCATTGCGATAGATCTTTGTCCATATTTATCTTACATGCATTTTAAATCAATTTCAACAATAGTTAACCATTAACTGACGGATCCTATCATCATTACACCAATTGTCCCTGAGTTCGACAACCCGGACTTACTTAAGCTATGCCAGTAAACGATAGGTAATACTTGCCTATTTGTCCGCTAGTTCTAGTTTATTTATATCCATTTCTTAATTAAAATTAAGGTGTGCTAGCGGCACATCATATATATATATATATATATATATATATATATATATATATATATATATATATATATATATATATATATATATATATATATGGTTCGTGTGAGGACCTAAAAACTACAAAGTACCGTGAGTACCTGTGAACACATGGGTTTCAGATGTGAACTTCCTCCGAAAAAAAGTTTTGTTTTTTGAATTTTTTCCATATTCATTTTGATACAAATAATATAAGACTATTCATAAAAAAATATATACATTTACACTTTTTATCATCTTAAAAGTAATGTGAACGTGAAAAAATTAATGTGAACATGCTTAGTTGTTACAGTTCATGTGAACACACGCGTTTCACATAGTTATATTGTGTGTTTATGTGTGATTTTTTGCAAGTAATCTTGTATTACTAATTTAAACATGATTATGAAAAAAAATTTCAAAAAAATTGATTTTAAGCGAGGTACCTCCGGTACTCCGCAAAACTAGTAATACTCATTTGAACCCATATATATATATATATATATATATATATATATATATATATATATATATAGGGATGTTCAATTGAGAACTTTTATGCATCGAGATACAAAAGAACCTATATCATCCATTAGATCAAAAAATTGTATGGATTAGATTAATGACAAATGGGTTAATAATTGGACAATTTTATGCATCTTGTGCATTATAGAAACAAACAAGGAATGACATAATGGGAAATGTGCATACCTCATTAAATTTAATATTTCAACAAGTAATCAAATAATAAATGTTAAATTAATTCAATTGATACATTTCCATATTTAACAAAAATTACACAAATTCAAAAAAGATAATGGAGATCGATGCATTTAATCATTAATCGTGTTTATCTATGCATCGTGTTAAAAAGACGCATTTAACAAAAAAAAAATAAACAAATTCATTTATGCATCGTGTTCGGTTTGTTCATCTTTCATCTACGCATCGTGTTCGTCGTTCATATTCTTCATTCATCTATGCATCGTGTTCAACTTGTTCATTATACATCTATGCATCGTCATTGTTCATCATCCATTTATGCATCATCATTTTTCGTTGTTCATCGTTCATCATCCATCTATGCATCGTCATTGTTCATCATCCATCGATGCATCATCATTATTCATCGTTCATCATCCATCTACGCATCGTGTTCTTCATAATCATCATCGGTTGCATCTCCCGTTCATGTTCATCATCATCGTTGTTCATCGTTAATCTTCGTCTTCAAATCATTATCACTATGAAAATTATGAAGAACACAATTAGAGAGAAAGGGAGAGAGAGAGAGAGAGAGAGAGAGAGAGAGAGAGAGAGAGAGAGAGAGAGAGAGAGAGAGAGATAGAGAGAGAGAAATGGGGAGGAAAATGAGGAATGTAGTTAATATGAGATTTTAATTCAAAATGTAACTCCTAATTATCTTTTAATGATATTTAAAAATTAATTAAGTTCATATATTTAATTTTCCCAAAAATGTCCTTTGTGCACCCTTGTTAGATTATCCGATGCATAAAAGTGCCCCGAGGTGCCCCGATGCATAAAAGTTCTCATTTGAACCTCAATCTATATATATATATATATATATATATATATATATATATATATATATATATATATATATATATATATATATATATATATCAACAATAAAATAAATTATTTTAAAAAATTGGCTGGAATTTA
Source organism: Centrapalus pauciflorus (assembly GCA_020465985.1). Lineage (NCBI taxonomy): Eukaryota > Viridiplantae > Streptophyta > Magnoliopsida > Asterales > Asteraceae > Centrapalus > Centrapalus pauciflorus. The sequence goes on from JAANYP010000156.1 coordinate 12,874, forward strand.
GAGAAAACATCCTTTTTTTGTCGTAGCAATGGACAACTCGGAAGAGTTTAATTATGGGAAAATTATGCAAAAAAACAATCAAAGTACAAAATTTTTTTCCATATCTGATAAGTCCTCAAACTGCTTATAACATTTAATTTGGTCCGTTAACCTGCCATGACATGTTAACATGTTTAAACCTATGTTGCAAAAACCATCAAAGTATAAAAAATTTTCTATTAAGTCCCCATTTCATTTTTTATCCTGATAAGTCCTCGAACTATTTAAACCTTTCAACTTTTCGATAAAATAAAATGAAATTTTT
>JAANYP010000157.1:0-49806 GCA_020465985.1 Centrapalus pauciflorus
CGGACTGTGATCCCTGAGCTCTTACCGGTGCGTACTGTCTAACTGGAGTGTGAGACCTAACTGGAGTGTGTGACCTGCTAGGTGTTGTGCTCCTATAGACTTGTTGTGGTGCTGACCTAGATTGATTATTGACACGATTCGGTGAATTTGTCCTAATCACTTCCTTTGGTCCAACCTTAACCGGTGTGTTTTTCACAACTTGTTGGGTGCGGCCTGCACAGTTTTCTCGGTAGGTTGAGAACTACTGCTGCTTGCCACACTGGTTGAGGGCTTAACAGGTGTTGGGTTCACTGTCTTAGGGGTAACATCGTTTTTCCTAAGTGGACAGTGAGAAGCAACATGCCCCTTTTCGTGACATCTGAAGCAAGACATCTTATCTATGGACTTTTTGTGTGTTCCCTTAGATCTAGGTGTCTCACTAGTGTCTACTTCCTTTGGTACATCTATGGTGTCTGGCTCATCGACCTGATCAGCCCAAGAAATTTTCGGTTTTCCTGCAGGTGTTTCACTGGAGGAAGACACAAATTTGACTTTCTTGACCTTGACGGTTGAGTCAGCCACCTTAGGTGTATTTTCTACTATAGGCTCTGGTGTTGGTGTAGGTTGGTCCTCTAAGTCTACTGATTTATCAGTGTTCTCCTGAGGCTGAGGCACATAGTTTGCATTGAAAGGTGGAGGTATTTCGTGAAAACCTAGACCTACGGGCTTCTTAGACTGTCTTTGGGAATCTAAGACTTTCCCTAGATTTAGGCTCGAATTCCTAAACTTCTCCAACTTGCTATTTGCCTCTGCTACCTTTACTTTTGTCTCAGCTAGCTCTATGTCCTTGTCCTTAAGACTTTTGGTCAAGGCTTCTACGTGCTCATACATTAGCTCTATCCTAACACACTGCTCACTGAGTTTGTCTTTTAGAACTATAACGTCTTGAGCATCAGCCTTAAGCTTTTCTTTTAGATCCTGCTTGATATCGTTTAGGCTAGCGTTTTCAATTTTTAAATTTTCATTTTGAGCAGTTATGGTTTTATGTGAGTCTAAGACTAGATTTAACCTATCGTTAGAATTAACACATAACGCACATAATTCACGAAAGAGAGAATTAGTCAGACTAACCTTTGAGTTGTCAGATTCCACGTTGGCCATCTGAGCAGCAAACTCCAGCACTGTCTGATCATTCGCCTTCTCTACCCACATCGGACTGCTGTCCCTTGTGGTCTGCTCGTCCCCATCACACCCCGTTTCTGTGACTTCAGCCATGAAGGCTCTAGCATTCGACTCAGGATGTGAACTCCAATCATACGTATCATCTAGCTGTCGGTCTGAAGTGACGTTGGATAGTAAACCAGCTAGATTGGCTTGTCTAGATGAGGAACATGGAAGGTATCGTTGTTGGGACTGATTTTGGAATTGTCCCTGATGCTGACTCTGCCCTTGGTATGACTCCACTTTCGGTCTCTGACACTCCCTAGCGAAGTGTCCCAGTCCTTGGCAGTTGTAGCATTTTACCTTGGACTTATCAAATCCTATCCCCTTGTTATTCATCTGCAGATTCCTCCCAGTTCTCTTTATGAATCTCTTAACCCTCTGGATTACCATGGCCAGTTGCCATTTAAGATCCATTTCCTCAAGATCATCAGGGTCGACCTGATCGTAGTCTTCGTCCCAAAGAGCCGGATCATTAATCTTCCCTTGAACACAATTTCCGTATGCGGCCACAAAAGAAGCAAGCAGATTCAGATGTTCTTCCGCCGACTTTGCGCTCATGGGCATCTTTGAATAGCTCTGAGATGTCGATGCCTGTTGTACTTGAGGTTGCGGTTCTTCCGATCTTCCTAACCCTAAGAACGCGCAATTCAGTGTGTCATCAGACTCTGCTTGTGACGATGTCTCTCCAGTGAAAAACGCTGTAGCAGTCTTCGGTTCGGCTGCCGCTGAAGGTTTTGTCGTCTTTCCAAAATACATTGCTGGATTCTGGACTTGTTTGTAATCAGTCTCGGCCTTCAGTAGCTTGAAGTGATATGCCCTCAACGTTCCCACTATATCATCCAGAGATTGAGTGTAATTCTTGTCCTCATTCAGCTTGATCATTGCCACGTACATAGCCCATTTGGCTGGTAGGGCATCAAGAAGCTTGTTGTTCTTGTCAGTATCAGTAAACTCAATCCCGTGACTTTCAAGTTCCGTCAACAGCTGATAAAACCGGGTGATGATGTCATCCAGTTGTTCATCCTTTAACGCCTTGAAGATTGCGAACTGTTGTTTCAACAGCTCTGTACGCTTTCTACGAACCCGAGGATTCCCCTCACACCTCTTCTCTAGCGACTCCCAAAGTTCTTTTGATGTCCTCTGAGTCCTAAATGTGTGTAAAATATCCTGCGGCAACGCCATTCGAATTAGTGAGAAAGCTTTGTTTTCGGCTTCAAACAATTTCTTGTCATCCTCCTTCATCATTTGGTACGACAAGACTTTCTGACGGCCTTCAACTTCTGAAACCGGTGGAATATACCCTTCGTCGATGCACACCCACAAGCGCATGTCGTTAAAACGCACGAAATCAGTAAATCGGTCTTTCCACCAGTAATAATCCTCGACTTTCATCAGCTTAGGCGGAGCGTTTGCCTTTCCGACCTCGTGGTCCATTTCTAGGAATTTCTGAAGATTTGACATCTTTTCAAAAGGAATTGAATTTGAACTTAATTAATTTAATTCGAAAGTGATTTAGACTAACTCCTTCGATTCTAGGTAGATTCGAAACCAATTAAAGTTAAATCTTTTGGGATTAAATTCGATTAAGTGTTGAAGTTCAATTAGATTTGAAATTATGTCAGATTCGAAATGTCCTTAGATTCGAAGGCAAGCAGACTCGAAGTAACAGAATTTCGAACCCTATTCGAAACTAAACTAGATTCGAACTAAACTCGAAACTAAGTAGATTCGAGAGCCTATTCGAATGTAGCACAAACTCGAAAATAGATTATAAACCCTCTGTATCAGACTCGAAAGGAGCAGATTTAGGTTAGACTCGAGACTAAAGTGTAACCCTAATTACCCCTATTAGATTCGAGCGCCGCAAACTCGAAAAACAGCTAATACTTTGATTTTTTAATGATTTTCAGATTAAACCATTATTTTTCTAACGAAAAATAATGGTTTCGATCAAAAACGTGAAAAACCACAAAGTATTTTCTGAATATGAATTTGCTAAGCTCAAAAACTCGATTTTGAGAGAAAAACCGTCCAACTAGCGTCAAGAAACCTAGAATGTATCTGATGAACACGAAGAACACCAAGAACACTCCGTAGGCTCTGATACCACTTGTAAGGTCTACCACTACGAGATCTATCTAGACGCGGATCCGTCAACGAGTGCGGAATCCTCGTTAACGGTTAGACGGAAAACTCTCAACTACGAAACACGGAGACTATCAGAGGCTGAACGAACGACTGACGAACGATCCTACGAACTGATTCTCTCCGAAACTGACCTAAAGAAGATGATAAACTCGAGATCGCTTTAAGCTTAATTCCTCACGAATTCTGCAAAAAGTCTAATAATATCTCGAGTCTATCCCTAATTATAGACTCTGATTCGAGTCTGATGTGGGTCAAACTCGAATCTGGCCCAAGGCCCATTTGAGTCTGTCCACAAAGACACTCTCAAATCTGGGCTCTTCGAATCTAGGCTACATTCGAATCTATCACAGATTCGAATGCCAAGCCTTGTATGATTCGAATCTAGTCTTTTACATAAACAACTAAGTGTTGAAACTTATGTTATTACTTATGATTGATTTTATCTTTGTACTTTATGTTTGAACTTCTTGTAATACGTTACATCAATTTCAAACATACAAACACTAATAAATATCAACCATATATAAACATATATAACACACACTTGCTAAAATCACAATGTAGGATCACTTAGACTGCTATCGTCACACAGTATGTACCAACACGGAATAAACTATGCCAAATCTTTTACCCTAAGCACAAGATTTTCACGCAACGTTTATCTTATTCAACTATGAATGCACCCTCAGTAATTTTTTTGACCTTTTTCCTAAGTAAAAATAAAATAAAATAAAATAAAATAAAATAAAAATAAAATAAGTAAAAGTAAAAATAATTTTTTTTTAAAATTTTGAACAAAAATTTAACTTGGACTTAAACTATATTTATTAAAATTTACAACCTATGCTAAACACTTAACAAATTATTTTTGACGAGCATAGTCAAAGAAAGGTTCAATCAGATAGCAGTGTCAGATACTCACTTTCAGTACTTAAACTTTCACACTTAGGAATTTTTGATTCCTTTGATTGTTTGGTGTGACATACACTTTTAGCCGATTGTTGGTATTTACCCCTTTAAACATGCTACATTTCGGAATATCCCTTGGCATTTTTATTTATCATGAAATTATCTTACGTGACTCAGACATAGACATACTTTTATGATCAAGGCATACAGCCAATGATTCTAACTTTTTGGTATTTGCAAACTTTCTTTAAAAGACAAACATCGGACACAGGTCTGTATTTACATACAACAAAGAGTCTTCGTTTGACTTAAGGTTTATTTTTAAAGCTTGCAAGACAGCGGTGACAGGTCTGTACCGACGTACAACAAAGCGACTTATCTTGCTAACCCGAATCAAAACAGAGGCAACAGGTCTGTACTTACGTACAACAGAGTTACGTGTTTTTGACTCTCAATTCTGTATGATTTTTCTATGCTTTCCATTTTAAGATGTATTTGATGTTGCTATACATCCCCAGAAAGTTTGCATACCTCATTTATAATCAAAGTTTGTATGTCTCGTACATAAAAATTAAGACCGATTGGTCATACATCTAAGTTAGTGACACGTTTGACTTTTTCTTGAATATTTTATTAGCCTTGAGACTCCCTATATGTATTATGCCTACCAACACATCAAACTAAAATAGTGTATAACACTTAGAATTTTAGGTGCATTATGTGTCAAAGCCTAAACACTTAGAGTTTATAACGACTGTGCTAATTTTCGTCACTTTGAACCTATGCATCTAAGACTTAACTCTTTTTCAGATATTCTCTTTTTTTGAATTTTTTTTATGGTTTTCTCTCTTTTTTCTTTTGTTTTTCATAAGAAATAGCAAGAAAATAATATAACCTTCTAACTTACTAAAAATATAAACTATCCTAATTTAGCAAACTTACTAAAAAAAAAAAAGAAAGAAAGACTACATCTATAAACGGAAATAAAAATTCTACTATGGTCAATTTACTCTGGGTTGCGCATTCCATTTAGTTGAATCAAATATTCAAACCGTGACTTATCAAAGGCTTTGGTAAATAAATCAGCATTATTATCGTCCGTTGCCACTTTTACCAATTTGATTAAGTTCTTTTCAGCACAATCACGTATAAAATGATGCCTTATGTCTATGTGCTTTGTTTTACTGTGTTTAACTGGATTATTTGTTATAGCAATTGTAGATTGGTTATCTATCCTAATAGGAGTTTGAGTGTAAGCCAAACCGTAATCCCGCAATTGTTGTTGTATCCACAGAACCTGTGAGCAGCAACTACCAGCAGCAACATACTCGGCCTCGCACGTTGACACGGCTACCGACGTCTGTTTCTTGCATTGCCAGGAAACCAGTCTCCCTCCTAGGAATTGACAACCTCCAGTTGTTGACTTGCGTGTCAAGCTGCATCCTCCGTAGTCTGAACCCGTGAACGCCTCCAACTCTAGATCTCCCTCCGCGTGATACCAAAGTCCCAGCTTCGGTTTCGACTTGAGGTATCGTAGAATACGCTTCACAGCTTTCATGTGCATCTCCTTCGGATTAGCTTGAAACCTAGCACAAATACACACATCAAACATGATGTCAGGTCTTGAAGCAGTTAAATACATAAGTGATCCAAGCATGACCCGATATAACGTCGGATCCACATCGGTATCACTTTCAGTACCCGGTCCGAGATTGTGATTCACTTGAATAGGCGTCCTGAAATGGGCTGTCAGTTTCGTCCCTTCCATCCCGAAGCGTTCTAATATGTCATAGACATACTTCGTCTGATGGATAAACATTCCTTCCTTCTTCTGGTCAACTTGCAACCCCAAAAAGAAATTTAACTCTCCCATTGCACTCATCTCGAATTTTGACTTCATCACCTTCTCAAAAGCCTTGCACATTTGCTCGTCTGATGATCCAAAGATGATATCATCGACGTACACTTGTACCAAGATGAAGTGTTCTCCCTTTCGCTTAACGAACAGCGTACTATCTATCCTACCCCTTTCAAACCCGTTCTCTAATAGATGGTTGGATAAGGTCTCGTACCACGCCCTTGGTGCTTGATGCAATCCTTACAGAGCCTTATCTAATCGATATACTCTGTCTGGATATTTTGGATCTGTAAATCCGGGCGGCTGTTCTACATACACCAGTTCCTTCACTTTCCCATAGAGGAAAGCACTCTTAACATCTAGTTGATATACCTTAAAGCCCTTGAAGGAAGCAAAGGCCAGAAACAAACGAATTGCCTCCAGCCTTGCTACTGGCGCAAACACCTCATTATAATCGATTCCCTCCTCTTTGTTGAAACCCTTTACAACTAACCTAGCCTTGTTGCGAGTGACTATACCCCGATCGTCTCTTTTGCACTTAAAAACCCATTTGGTTCCTATGGCAATTTCCCCTCGAGGTAATGGAACTAACTCCCACACTTCTAGTTTCCTAAACTGAGAGAGTTCTTCGTGCATCGCTTCAACCCAGGAGTTATCCTTTAGTGCCATTTGCACATTTTTCGGCTCTACTTGCGAGATGAAAAAAGAATAGAGGCAGGTATGAAAGGCCTCGGAGTCATTTATCATCGACAACAACACAATTTTGTTATTTAAACTACTCCTAGTCCTCACACCCTCATTAGGATTTCCTATGATCCTTTCTATAGGATGGTTCTTGTTGATCATAGATGTCTCTATCTCGTCAACTCTTAGATTATCTCCTAAGCTAGATCCTATTTCACCTAATGGGGGAACATCCTCAGATTCCACATTTTCCTCCTCGTGGATAGTTTCCTCAGAGTTGGAATTTGTTGTCTGAGTTTGATTTTCAGTTGAAGGTGCTTCTGGATCAGTGACTTCTGGAGATCCATCTTCAGTCAAAGTAGGCTCAGATGTGGATTGAAATGTAGTCCTCGGAAAGGTATGACCTTCGTCATTCAGATTCAGCGTCGCCATGTCCTTTTCGATCGTACCTGCATTTTCATCCAAAGGAATGTTAAATGACTCAAACAATTTATCATAATCAAATATCCATTCCGGACCTGTTTGGGGTTCATGTGTATAACTTGTGACTTCAATGTTATACACAATCTCTACTGTACCATTCGTTTTGTTAAAAACCCGTTTGTTTGGTGAGTTCGGCACATAACCTAGGAAGTATCCTTCGTCAGCCTTTTCACCAAACTTAGGTTGATGTTTTGTTCGCAATAAAGTACATGGTTCCCCAAACGGTTCGAAGCCAGTTAAATTAGGTGGCCGCTTAATCAAAATTTCACAACAGGTTTTGTTCAAAGATTTGACAGTTAGGACCCGGTTTAAAATATGACATGCGGTATTCACTGCCTCCCCCCAAAACATGGTAGGAAGCTTTGAATCCGAAAGCATAGTCCTAGCTGCCTCAATCAATGTCCTGTTCTTTCGTTCGGCCACCCAATTTTGTTGAGGGTCATACGGTGCACTAAATTGATGCACTATGCCCTTTGAGAGGCAATATACACCAATTACAGTGTTTTTAAATTCAGTTCCATTATCACAACGAAGCCTTTTAACCCGTGTTCCATAGGAATTCTCCACTTGGTCTAAGAACCCGATGAGCTTGGAAGCCCTCTCGTCCTTTGTACCTAGAAAGAAAACCCAAGAAAATCATGAGTAATCGTCAGTGACAACTAAACAATACCAACTACCACCTATACTCCTTTTGTTGATTGATCCAAAAAGGTCCATATGCAGCAAATCGAATGTGGTAGTGATGGAGTTCTGAGTCTTGGACTTGTGTGCCTTCTTATGTTGTTTGCCCTTCTTGCATGGTAGACACTTGTCCTCGAACTGAAAACTCTTCATAGGCACACCTTGCACCAACCCATTTTTCGTTATATAGTTCATTTTTCTTAGGTGCAAGTGTGCCATGCGCCTGTGCCACAAAACCGATTCAATCTCCGAAGCTTTGGATAACAGACAGATTGGACCCATCGAAGTTTCCGGCTTGTTCATATCGAGCATGTACAAGTCATTCTTCCTTGGTGCCCGCATCAATATCCACTCGTCAGGAATCTTGAACCCCGGTTTTAGCACCAACGCTTCAGTGTCAGTGAACAGCACCGAATTCTTCTTGTCACAGATTTGAGATACACTAATGAGATTGTGAACCAGTTTATCCACATGATAAACTTGATCCAACTTGATCGTCCCATTAGTAACCACTCCAGTACCCGTGATATTTCCTCCTTTATTTCCCGCGAATGATACAAATCCCCGATTCCCACCCTTGAAGTCTGAAAGGAGACTTCTTTCCCCCGTCATGTGCCTGGAGCATCCATTGTCGACGAACCATTTGTTGTTTGGACCTGTGGTTATCTCCTGCACATGAAAGAAAATAGGTTAGTGATCACGGGGAACCCATGTCATAACTGACTTGGTGATACCATTCTCGTCCACATACTTAAACTCTTTCAAATACCCATCTCGCCTTTCAGGTGACTTGGGTCATTGAACAGGAGTTGTTGTGGTGCCGAGTGATGTAAATTCACTCTTTGCCTTTGAGTAGGCATTTGTTGTGAAGCTCTTGAATAATTACGATTATATTGCATTTCAGATTGAAATCCCTGAGCTCTAACCGGTGTGTGATGTCTAACAGGAGTATGTGACCTAACTGGAGTGTATGCTCTGTTAGGTGTTGTGCTCCTATATTGTTGTTGAGGACCAGACCTAGATTGATTAACGACTCGATTCGGTGAATTAGTCCTAACCATTTTTTTTGGTCCACCTTTTACCGGTATTTGTTTCACAACTTGTTTTGGTGCAGCCTGCACAGTTTTCTCGGTACTCTGAGAACTACTAGTGCTCGCCACACTTGTTGAAGGCTTAACTTGTGTTGGCTTCCCTGTCTTAGGTGTAACGTCAATTTTCCTAAGCGGACAGTTAGAAGCAACATGCCCCTTTTCATGACATCTAAAGCAAGACATATTGTCTATGGACTTCTTGTGTGTGCCCTTAGACTTAGGTGTCTCACTAGTGTCTGGTTCTTTTTGTGTATCTATAGTGACTGGTTCATCATCCTGATCATTAAAATCAATTTTATGTTTTCCTATAGGTGTTTCACTAGAGGAGGACACGAATTTGACTTTCTTAATCTTGACAGTTGTATCAGTCACCTTAGATGTATTTTCTTTTATAGGCTCAGACACTGGTTCAGATATGTCCTCTAAGTCTGCTGATTTCTCAGTTTTCTCCTGAGGTTGAGGCACATAGTTGGCATTAAAAGGTGGAGGAATCTCATGAAATCCTATACCTACAGGCTTTTTAAATTGGCGTTGAGCATCTAAAACTTTCCCTAGGTTCAGACTTGAGTTCCTAAACTTTTCTAGCTTACTATTAGCCTCGGCTACCTTCACCTTAGTTTCAGCTAGCTCTACTTCTTTGATCTTAAGATCCTTGGTCAAGGCCTCCACATGCTCATACATCAGTTCTAATCTAACACACTGCTCACTCAGCTTGTCTTTTAGAACTATGACATCCTGTGCATCAGCTTTAAGCTTGTCCCTAAGATCTTGCTTAATATCAATCAGGCTAGCGTTATCTGACTTTAATGACTCATTTTGAGCAGATATATTTTTATGTAACTCTAATACTAGATTCAACCTGTCATTAGAAGTAACACATAAAACACATAATTCATGGAAAAGAGAGTAATTCAGACTTACCTTTATGTGATCTGATTCGACGTTGGCCATTTGAGCGGCAAACTCCAGAAGCGTCTGAGCATTCGACTTCTCCACCCACATCGGACTGCTTTCGTGTTGACTGCTGCCCCTTATGTTCTGCTCTTCCCCTTCACATCCACTCTCAGTGACTTCAGCCATAAAGGCTCTAGCGTTAGATTCCGGATGTGAGCTCCAATAGTAAGTACCATCCAGCTGTCTGTCTGATGTGACGTTTGATAACAGACCAGCTATGTTGGCTTGACTGGATGATGAACTCGGAAGATATCTCTGTTGAGATTGGTTCTGATACTGTCCTTGATTCTGATTCTGCCCTTGGTAATTATCTACCTTCGGTCTCTGACACTCTCTTGCAAAGTGTCCCAAGCCTTGACAGTTATAGCATTTGACCTTGGACTTATTAAAGTCAATCCCCTTATTATTCATGTTCAGATTTCTTCCCGTTCGCTTGATGAATCGCTTAACCCGTTGGGTTACCATGGCCAGTTGCCATTTGAGATCCATCTCCTCAAGGTCGTCAGGGTCTACCTGATCGTAATCTTCATCCCAGAGTGCAGGATCGTTTATTTTCCCTTGAACGCAGTTCCCATATGCGGCCACAAATGACGCCAATAGATTCAAATGTTCTTCGGCCGATTTAGCGTTCATGGGCATCTTAGAGTAGCCCTGAGATGTTGATGCAGGTGTTGCCTGATGTTGCTTTTCTTCCGGTCTCCCAAACCCTAAGAACGCTCTATTCTGTGCGTCGTCAGTCTCTGCAGGTGACGACGTTTCTCCGGTGAAGAACGCTGTAGCAGTCTTCATATCAGCTGCCGCTGAAGGTTTTGATTTTCCAAAATACATGGCTCGATTTTAGACTTGTTCATAATCTGTTTTGGCCTTCAGTAGCTCGAAATGATAAGCCCTCAGCGTTCCCACTACATCCTCCAACGATTGAGTATAATACTTATCCTCATCAAGCTTAATCATAGCCACGTACATCGCCCATTTGGCTGGTAAGGCATCAAGAAGCTTATTGTTCTTTTCTGTATCGCTATACTCAATGCCATGACTCTCAAGCTCTGTCAGCAGATGATAAAAGCGGGTGATGGTGTCGTCCAGCTTTTCATCCTTCAAAGCCTTGAAAATCGCAAATTGCCATTTCAACAACTCCATACGCTTCCTCCGAACCCTCGGATTACCCTCACACCTCTTTTCCAGCGTCTCCCAAAGCTCCTTAGATGTCTTTTGATTGCGGAATGTGTGTAGTATGTCCTGAGGTAACGCAATTCGTATTATAGCGAATGCGCGGTTCTCAGCTTCAAACAGCTTTTTGTCATCATCCTTCATCTTCGAATACGTGACAACCTTCTGTCTTCCCTCAATTTCAGCAATTAGTGGAATGTATCCCTCGTCGATACATATCCACGTTCGCATGTCGTTGAAACGCACAAAATCGGCAAACCGATCTTTCCACCAATAATAGTCTTCAAGTTTCATCAGCTTAGGCGGAGTATTAGCTTTCCCGACCTCATGATCCATTTCAAGAAACCGTTGAAGATTTGTCATTGTTTCAAATATAATTGAATTGTAACTTAATAAATTTAATTCGAAATTAATTTAAGTTAATTCTTTCAAATTTAGGTAAATTCGAATATAATTAAGTTTAAATATTATTTGGGATTAAATTCGATTAAGTTCTGAAATTCAATTAAAGTCGAAATGGGTGACAAATTCGAAGGTCTCAAATTCAAATGTCCAAGCAAACTCGAAATAGTCAAAGTCGAACCTCGGCAAACTCGAAGCTCCTATTCGACTCTAGTCCAAACTCGAATCAAACTTGAACACTCTAAACTCGAAACACTCGAAAGCAAACTCGAAAGGAGCGGATATTTGGTTAGACTCGAAACTAATCAAAACCCTAATTACTCCTAACAGATTCAAGTGCCGCAAACTCGAAAAACGGTTAATACCTCGATTTTTTAACGTTTTGCAGATTAAATCAATATTTTTACAACGAAAAATATTGATTTCGATCAAAAACGTGAAAAACACGAAGTATTTCCCGGATGAACACGATGAACACGAAGAACACAAAGAACACCCCGTAGGCTCTGATACCACTTGTAAGGTTTTGAACTCACCGATCTATCTAGACGCGACACCGTCAATAAGTGCGGAATCCTCGTTAACGGCTTGACGGAAACAACCCTCACATGGAACACTAAGACTATCAACAAGCTGTACGGACGAACACGAACGCACCTACGAGATGATTCTCTCCGTTAGAACACTCACAAAGCTGATAAACTCGAGATCGCCTTTTGCTAATCACTCACAAGAAATCTGCAAAAGTCTGCTAATGATTCGAGTTAATCCCTAATTATAGAGGCTCATTCGAGTTTGTCATGGGCCAAACTCGAATCAGGCCCAAGGCCCATTCGAGTTTTTCCCCTTGACACTCTCGAATCTGCCTAATGGAACACATTCGAATCTGCTATAGATTCGAATCCTGTTTACTTGTGAAATCAAATTTAATCTAAATTCGACTTTCACATGTTAAACCTATATTTGAAACTTATGTCTTTAACTTATGTTTGATTTTATCTTTGATCTTTATGTTTGAACTTCTTGTAATACATTACATCAAGTTCAAACATACATTCAATAACTACCAAACATATATATAAACATATATATCAAACACTCGTTAATACCCAATACTCTGAATATTACTTGAACCAAAATGTTAGATCACTTAGACTGCTATCATCACACAGGGTGTACCAACACAACTAAGCTCCCTCCGGCTCACTTTTGAGAAATAAATTCAGTCAGCTTTATAGTGAAAGCATGATCTGATGCACCACCATCTCCTTTCAATATTCCTATCTCATTTCCATTTTACCTCTGCTCGACCCTGTCAGTATCCCGTGATAACTGACACTTCTCAACTAATAGACCTAAAGAACCCTCACCCACCCAAACTATAGATGATTTGATCCTTGGGTAGGTCTTCTGCATCTGGTTAGACCACAAAAGCGATGTTTATGCCTATCACACAATTTGGTGCATAATCGTAGTCAGCAGATATAATGTTTAGCATTTCAGCTCATGGGATATCACACAAAGAATGATTAGTATTTTCAGTCAGATGAAGTAGGAGATGAAATTGAAAACGAATTTGGGGAACGATTAGTTCTGATGTATCAGAACGAAATGTAAATCTGATACAAGATATGAAATGACTCAGACTTTTATGAAAGAATTAGCTCATGGGAGATTATGAGAGACTTTAGAATCAATGAATTGGAAGAATTATAATAAAGAAAATCTCAAAAGCAATGAGATTATGAAAAATTAAAGAGATTAGATTAATTAACCTCAATGATATACTCAGAGAATGAGAAATTCAGATACTAAAAAAAATTATTCTTTTCACCTCAAAAACCTTTTTATGTATGCACAAAATATTTTCGTGAAAAATAGACATGGGTTTGTAAAAAGATGTCATCGTCAGAGTGCGTCTGAAACTCTTCCTGGAAATAACCACACAAAGTAAGTCAACTTATTGAAAATAAATCAGGAGCAATAAATTGTAAAAATAAAAGTTCATCTTTGTCAATTCAGCTTCAGAGTTGAATTCAGGGCTGGAATTTCAGAAATATTTGTCTTTCAAATCGGGTTCTAATCTAAAGTGATTAGAAGCCTTTGTTGCGGAAGCTCGGGTTTCAGCCTGAAATAACTGAAAGCCTTTAGCTCGGGTTCTTTACTAAGAAGTACAAAATCCATTTCCAATGAAGACCGGGTTCTAGTCTGAATTTACTTCAAACCATTTCCAATGGCGTTCGGGTTCTACACTAAATTGAGAAGAAGCATTTGATCTGCAAAAATCAAGATGTCTTTGGTATCCAAACCGATTTGGATCCAGACTTGTTAGAACTTTCGTGTACCCATTTCAAAACGGGTTTTGGTAACCATTTCAGTACATGTTTAGGAACCCATTGCAGAATTGTAGGTCCCAAAAGGATTCCCTAGTATGTTGCTCTAAGCTGTAGAGGGGGGGTGAATACAACTATTTAAAAATTCAACACACTTTCTCAATGTCTGTATGTATATTATCAACAAGTGTTAATTAAAAACAAGCCTGAACTGCGGGATGGTTCAAGCTGAGATAACAGGATCAACAAAGAATACTAATCTAAGACTCACTCAAACTAGCTACAATGAATACACTCACAAAGATGAACTCACTTATATTACAAGAGAGACAGACATACAGCTTGAACAAGAACAGCTTGGACACACTTAACTATTTTATTCGATCAGACTTTGCATGCATGAAAATACACTTCTTTGCACGTTCTAAATATTACACTCGTGGTTATCTCACATTCCAGAGAAGCTTCCTTCTATACTCTCAATGAGAATCCCAGTGATGCTTCCTCATTGGATGTAGAGATAGTGGAATGTCTTTCCAAAAAGAAAAAAAATACTTTTTTGCACGTTCTGATAAAGCAACATTTGTCTCTACATTGCAAAATCTTTGTCTTTTCCTTTTTGTCTCTGTTGCAGAAGGATTTAACCAAAAGAGGAATGTCAACTTTAAACCTTTCATCTTCTGGAATGGCCATTTTGATATAAGAAATGGTCTGTCACCCATTTCAAATATCCATTTTGTCTTCATGTAACAGAACATCGTGAGCAGTCTTGGCAGCTTATGTTTTTCCACTTTGTATTCGACTTTGTAAACTAATCCTTTGGTCTAAGACAATACATGAGGACATGGAAACATATTCCATAAAGTGTTTAGCCTGTTCATAAAGAACAGATTCTGTTCACAAAGAAAAGAACACTTAGAATTTGTCCAATCTGCTCAACAGGTTAGAGCAGCGTAGATAGTTTATGTCCAGCCTGTTCAACAGAATAGAACATCTTAGACAATCTGCCTTAGTTGCAACAACTGCAACAGGGTAAGCAGCTTTGACTAATATTGGAAATCACTTATTAGGTTTCAATAAGGCATTAACAGGGCTTAAATTATACCTTCAAGTGCATAAAACATGTTTGATTTATAATTTCCCCCTAAGATATATTACAGGTTTGACTGAGGCTTTTTTGTGCCTAACAATCTCCCCCTATTTTCAATAATCAGTCTAAGCTGATTCTATCAAATGTCAGTATATATTTTTACATTACATTTGCTTAAATTAAATTGCAACATTGAAGTAAAGTAAAAGATCGGTTTATATATACACTGATATTGATTACAAACAACACATGTTTTTACATAACTACAACTGATGTACTAAAGTAAATTATAACTAATGTTAAAAGATACATTACAACTGATGTAATAAAGTAAAACTTATGTACAAAGAGAGTTTCAACAAATTGGACTCTTGAGTATGGGAGCAAGTAAGGGGGTAATCCAATCCAATTAATGGACAGCTTCCATTCTTTATCTACTCAGCAGTAGATGGACCTTCAAGCTGTGTCCTTTCTTCAAACAATTGTTCAAAGTGCTCCATGGTCTCTTCAATTTCTTCTACTTCATGTCTGAGAAACATGAAGTCAGGATGTTGAGTTCTCCTCTCTCATAGAAGCCTTTAAGCTGTTCCCAGGTAGCCGCTCTCCATTTTGAAGATTTCTTAAAAGAGTTGGAGAGTCTAAAGCCTATGAGCTGCTTGAGACTAACTTGATGCATCAGAGGCTCTCTGGAAACCCATTTTCTTTGTTAAGGGATCTACAAAGAATACCCCAAACTCAGGCTATTCTATGAGTTTGTCTTCCTCAGGCTCAACACCCCTAGGCAGGCTGTGATTTACTCATTTGATTTCAACAGCTAATATGCCTTGATCAATCATCATTAGGAGTTCTTCAAGCTCTGTATCGTTCCTCTATCTCCTAGGCTTAATCTTCGGTTCCACCACTGAGGTACCCTTAATTTGTTCTTCAGAGATTTGGCCCAGGCTTTTGACTCTCTCCATTAGCGTTTTGACATATGCCCTGATAGTCTTAACAGTTTCTGATTTTGACTGACCCAGGGCAACTACCAATTCAACCCATTCTCTGTACCCCATGCAAGCAACATCAACATATTCATAAGCTTCCTAGTCTGGACCCTCAGCACGTAGCTTAGTTATCTGAATCTTTCACTGCTTGCCTTTCTTTGAAATGGGGACATCGTTGACAATTGTTTCCTTGGCAAGTCTTCTGTTGGCCACATCAAAGAATTTTTTCCTTGCCAAGTTGTCAAAGTGTACTTGGGCTCTTGCTGAGGAGGATGCAGGCTTTGACTTGGTCACTAAGACCTGTGTACTTTGCTGTTTTCCTCTTTCTTTCTCTGTTATTGACTCTTTCGTAGCCTCCATTAGTTTCCTTTGTACATCCAAGGAGGGCAATTTAATCTTTTTAGCCTCCTTGGCTGCAAAGGCTCTGGTAGCTTTGGCAGAGGCTGCTTCCTTTTTCTGTCTTTCAAGGATCTCAAGCTGCTCTTCTTTGAATTGGTAGTAAGTCTCTAGAGAAATGCCCATGTCTTTGGCTTGAGACTTGTCAAATTTGAGTTGAGCAGATTTGAGGGAGTCAGTATCCACAGAGGCTTGTCCTTTACCCTTTGATGCTTTGATCTGAGCAGCTTCCATTTCCTCCTCCTCTTATTCTTCCTCAGTCTGTTCAAATATTAAGTTCCTCATTCTGCTTAGCATGTACTCAGGAATGGATTCCTCACCCTTAGATGGTGCAGGGCTTGGAGATCTAGCCAGAGTAGGCTAAGCAACTTCAGAAATTTTGGAGACACCTGCAACAGGACCTGTTTGTGAAATAGCTGCTGGTTACCCTGTTGAAGCTGATTTCTCCTTAAAGGGAGATGAAGATTTCTCCCCATTAGACTTAGTCTTAAAGGCGGATATCTTCTCCCCCTTTGAAGGAGATGGCACAGAGCCTTCAACAACAGGTCTACCTGAAGGAACGGATCCAACAGGCTAAGTAGCAGTAGTTTTGGTAGCAGATTTGGAACCAACAAGGATATGCACTAAGAAAGCCAAATTGTCCTTAACCTCTGCAATTTGGGTAATACAGGTTTGAAGAGAAGAGGAATGAGAAGTGGAAAGGGTTGATAGCTGGGAGATAACTTCTCTGTCAGATGCTGTGAACACCAAAATTTGAAGCTGTGCAAGATTCAGTTCAAGAGAATCTTGCTATCATCAAAGTTTGAGGACACAGAATTGGACAGAGAAACCACTAAGGTATTCAGGCTAGCCAAAGTGGAGGGGAGAGTATTTGAGCAAGTGTCAACAAGGGATGACAACTATTGGGAAATAGCTGACAGTGTGGACACGAAGTCCTGCTAGTTAGAAAGAATTGATGAGAGGGAGGAGGATAGTTGTTGCAGCTATGCAGTGAATGCAAGCAGCTGAGAAGAATGATCAGCTTGGGGAGCAGGGGTTAGGAAAGAAGTCTTGAACGAATCAAGGAACCTCTGAAGCTGGGCAGACACAGAGTCTGAAATGATTGAAGGGAGGGAGGTCATAGAGTTTTCCCAAGAGCCAACTTTGTTGGTCAGCACAGACAACTGATCCTTAAAAGATAGATCTTTGGGGGATGGAGGTGTATGGGTTGACTTTTTGGATTGGGTGAATGGTGAGGAATGTGATGGTGATGGTGAGGATTGAGGAGTATGTGGACCAGTCAGTGAAGGCAATGAGACTTTGTAGAGTAATTCCATAGCCTGAGCATAAGTTAAATGGCCCAGATTGGAAGGGTTAAGGGGACTTTCAACAGTGGCTGTATTTGCATCATAAGGTGAAGGGACAGGAGTTGGTGGCCTTTCAGATGCTGCTAGCATTGTAGAACCTTCATCAAGACCTGGGGTTGTTCCCTCAGTAGTACCTTGGTCTTTAGGCACCTCTTCATGGGGAGAGGGGATGTGCATTTCAACATCATCAGTGGTAAAAACTGATGATGGAATGTGAACTTAGGGAGCAGCCTCACCAAAGGGATGTTCTAATCCTTGTGGTTCATCAGCTTGGGTTGTTGGTCCTTCAACAGCTGTTGGGTGTGGAACAGCTGCATCACCAGGAGCAGAAGCTTGAGGCTGATCTGCTGGATAGTCTGTTCCTGCAGTTAGGGCACCTCGTGCAGACTCAAATTATGTATGAGAAGTATGAGGTGGTGACTGTGTGGACTCAGTATGGAGTGGAGAGGGATACTGTCTTTCAATGTCTTCACCCTGTTGAGAGGCTTGGACAGTTGATGTGGTGGTCTCCGTTTGTACAACTGGTTTTTGTTGGGAGGAACCAGAAGGCCTAGGCTGACTCAGGGTGGACTCTTGTTGGAGTGAAGCCTGCTCCAAGTTTGCTGCACTTTCTCCCAAAATAGGAGAAGTAAAAACAGCAAGGGTTGCTTCTTTGTCAACCACCCACTTTAGGTTCTGCTATACCACAGAAGCGTAGCAGGGTTGCCCATTTGCTCATTCTCAGGTTGAGGTCTGTCATAAGTGTCAGCCACTGGGAGATGAAGAACTTCCCTGAGAAGTGTAGTAGTGATTTCAATGGTTTGAATGTCATTGTGTATTGTTCCTCTGATAGTTTTGGTAGATACGTCATATGAACATTTGTACCAGAACTCATAAACCATCTCCTGGTACATGACACCAGGAGAGGCAGTTATTGCATAGTGTAGAGGAAGGGCTTGAAGGAAATCCACCATAGGTTCATAACCTTTTCCCAGATAGTTTTTGGGAATGGTCAGGGTAGCAATGTAGTTGGTGGGTTTCAGTGTGAGCGTCGTGTTGACAGAGGGATGTTTTACTACATCATCACCAACGAACACATGCAAAAAGGGATTGTTTTGGTGAGCCACTTGGGAAAGTAGGAGAGATGCAGGATGTTTGGACACTTAGTCTGTTTAGGGTTTATTAGGAAATTATGGAAGCAGTAGAAAGAAGAAGAAGATGAAACAGTGACTTAGGTATTTATAGGATTTGAATGTGAGTGAGTAGGAGAGAGGAAGGTTTGGGCGGTTGATTTGAAATGTTCTTTAACGGAAAACGGAATAGTTTGCCATGTCAGAACAGTTGTCAGACCAACTTGACCTTTTTAACTCCTAACACACGTTAACAAACATTATCCGCAGATAATTAAGTTAAATAAATACGTAAGTTAAGTAACTTAAACGTGAAGAAAGGTAATTAAAACTGATGTTACAAGTTGTTGTTCAAACCTGTGATGAACAGGTTTCATCACAAACTGATGACTCTTCAAGCTGTTCATGCAACCTGTGCAGCTAGATGAGAACAGGTTTCATTGTGAAACCTGTTCAATAACTGAACAGGTTACAAGCCATTTCCTTGTATGATAGATTAAGAGAGTGAGTCGGTTGGAAGTTTATACAGCAGAACGAGTTTGAGATTAAAACATATTTTGTTAAGCCTCTTATATATCCAAGTGATAAATTTGAACAAGTGATCTTTAGAGCATCAATGACACTTAGTCACTTTTATTTAACATACCCAGCTTGCTTACATGGTAATTAAACCTGTTTTCATCAAGAGGTTTGGGGAAAATGTCTGCAAGATGTTCTTCTGTGGAAATAAAGCTTACCTCCACATTACCTTTTTGGATGTGATCCCTGATAAAGTGATGTCTTACTTCTATATGATTTGTTCTGGAGTGCAATACTGGATTGTTGGAAATAGCTATGGCACTTGTATTATCACACAGAATAGGAGTTTTCCTATATACAAGGCAATAATCCTCAAGCTGATGCTGCATCCATAGAATCTGCCCACAGCAGTTTCCAGCAGCAATGTACTCAGCTTCAGCAGTAGAATTTGAGACTGAATTCTGCTTCTTGCTACACTAACTGATCAACTTACCACCAAGGAGTTGACATGCACCTGTTGTGCTTTTCCTGTCAAGCCTGCAGCCGACAAAATCAGAATCTGAATAACCAATTAGTTCAAGGCTGGAGTCTTTGGGATACCAAAGACCCAAAACTGGTGTACCCTTTAGGTATCTGAAGATTCTTTTTAGAGCAGCTAGATGTGATTTCTTAGGGTCAGCTTGAAACATATCATATAAATAGGTAGCAAACATAATATCTGGTCTACTAGCATTTAAATATAGCAAGCTCCCAATCATGCCTCTATAAGTTGTTACTGAAACAACTTTGCCACAGGCATCAACATCATTTATAACATTGTTTGCCATTGGGGTTTTGATGGGAGAACTTTGATCAAATTTAAACTTTTTTTGAAGATCTAAGGTATAGTTCCTTTGATTAATAAAAATTCCATTTGAGGTTTGTTTAACCTGTAATCCTAGAAAGAAAGTAAGTTCACCCATCATGCTCATTTCATATTTGGATTTCATGAGCAGTGAAAAGTTCTTGCATAACTGTTCATTAGTAAAACCAAATATTATTTCATCCACATATATTTGAACAAGCATAATCATAGTTTTCACCTTCTTTACGAACTATGTGGTATCCACTTTACCTCTGGAGTAACCATTGCTCATAAGGAAATTAGTAAGAGTGTCAAACCAGGCTCTAGGAGCTTGTTTTAGACCATAGAGAGCTTTGTCCAACTTATAGACAAAACCTGAATGTAGTTCACTTTCAAAACCTGGAGGCTACTTGACATATACCTCTTCCTGTAGCTTACCCTTCAAAAGTGCACTCTTGACATCCATTTGAAATACCTTCATCCTCTTGTGGACAACGTAGGCCAGAAACAAACGAATTGCTTCCAACCTGGCCACAGTAGCAGATGTCTCATCATATTCAATTCCTTCTTCTTGCCTATAACCTTGAGCAACTAGTCTTGCCTTATTTCTAATTACGTGACCTTGCTCATCCATCTTATTTCTGAAAACCCACTTCGTGCCAATTATAGTTTTACCTTTAGGAACAGGGACCAGCTTCCATACTTTGTTTCTCTCAAACTGATTGAGCTCTTCTTGCATGGCAGTGATCCAATTGGCATCTTTTAGTGCATCATCTACTTTCTTTGACTCTATCAGGGACACAAAACTAGAAAACATACAAAAGTTTCCTAACCTGTCCCATATTGTTTGTACCACTTTGTTGATGTCCCCAAGTATTTGATCATTGGGGTGACACCTGATCCACTTAGGATCATGTTTCAATGAGGATTCTCCTGTATCATTTTCATTTTCATCAGGTCTTGCAGAACAGCTTTCAAGATTTTCAGACACACTGTTCTCTTGAGCCTGTTCACCTGTTGAACATGAATCTCTATTGTTGAACACATCAGCAGAGGATTCAGGGAAATCAGCATTGATTGGTTCTGGACATGGTGCGTTAACTATGTCAGTACACTTATTCACACAGGGTGTATCAACATAATCATCATCATGTCCATTGTGGTTAACAGGTTCCACTCTGGGTGAAGTGGAAGCTTTTGAGTCCTTTGCCTCAACATTTGAATACATAAGATCATCAAAGCTGAAGTCTCTTGAAACTGTTTCAGGAACAGCTTTGGGTAGAGGCATTCCTAGACTCCTCAAAGGTGACATTGATAGATTCATCTATCACCTTTCTTTTGTAGTTGTATACTCTGTAGGGTTTAGAAACAATAGAATATCCTACAAACACCCTTCATCAGCTTTGGGTTCAAATTTTGCCAGCCGATCCCTCTGATTCAGAATGAATCAGGGACATCTAAACAAATGGAAATAGCAGCTTATATTTTGTCTTCTCCCTTTGATTAACTCATAAGGAGTCTTATTGAACCTTTTCACCACTATGGTTCGGTTTTGAGTGAAGCAGGCAGTGTTGACAGCTTCAGCCCAAAATGAAGAAGGCAAACATGATGCACACAGCATGGTTCTAGCAGCTTCAATGAGAGTTCTATTTTTCCTTTCAGCAACTCCATTTTGTTGTGGAGTTCTATAGCTGAAAAGTTTTGAGAGATCCCTCTTTCTTCACAGAAGTCCTCAAGAGTACTGTTTCTGAATTCAGTATCATGATCACTTCTAAGGTGCTTGACTTGAGCAGAGTTCAGAACCTCCATCTTTTTTATAAATCCAATAATTTCTCTGGCAGCCTCTCCTTTGGTCTTTAGGAAGATCACACATGTAAACCTGGAGAACTCATCAAACATTACTAGAGTGTATCTTCTACCTCCTAGACTTGGGACACTAATAGGACCAAACAAGTCCATATGGATTAAGAAGAGAGGAGCGTCAATATAAAAATTATGCTTGGATTTAAAAGATGTTTTTCTCTGCTTGCCTTTCTCAGAAGCTGTGAAGAGTTTATCCTTAACAATGGTTATAGAAGGCAAACCTGTTACCAACTCTTTCTTACAAAATTGTTGATATTTTTGAAGTTCAGGTGTGATAGCCTTTTGTGCCATAACCAGTTTAGGTCTACATTGCTCCTTCAGATAAAGCAGGTTTCAGTTGTGGGATCAACAGATTTAATGTCAACAACATATACACTTTTCTTCCTTTGTGCACATAGCACAACTTTGCCTTAAGGATCCAGTATGTACCCTAGGTGCTCATCAAAGTTAACCTTGTAGCCAGCATCACACAGTTAGCTAATGTTAACAAGATTATGTTTTAGCCTAGACACATAGGCTACTCTTTTGAATATAGCAGCACCAGCTTGAAGGGTTCCATATCCTTCTGTGGATCCCTGAACATTGTCACCAAAGGTGAATTTCGACCCTTTTTCAGGCCTTAGATCATTCAGCAAATCTTTGCAACCTATCATGTGGCATGAGCAGCTGCTATCCAAGTACCAAACCTGGGATCATTGTTTAAACTTATACATCATAGTTCGGAACCAGTTCTCCAAGCTGCTGACAGCTTCAGCTTCAGCCTAGTCCTATTTGAAGTTGCTTGTTGAGGGGACATCAGTGTTGGTCATCAGAAAATTGTTGTCCTCTTCATCATATGATGAATCAGACTCCTCCCAGTCACTAGTCTCAGCCATGAGTCCCTTCTACTTGTTTGAAGCCACTGAGTCTTCCAACTTTCTCAGCTTAGCCATGGCCATTAGGTGCTTAACCCTCTAGCCATCGTCTTTATTTGTCTAGTATGGTTTGGATGAGTAGCCAACAACTTTAGACACACATTCAGCAGCTATATGGCCTGTTTTGCCACATTTAAAGCACTCAGCCTTAGTTTTGTCAAATGCTTTCTTTTTTATGGCACCTGACTTCTTTTGCAGCATCTTTCCACCAAACCTATTCTTATTGAATTCTACAAGCATAGCAATCATTTGCTCATCATCAAATTCAGTAAGGTCTTCACAGTCTTCTTCCTTTGATAATTCTTCCATTTCATCATCAGCCTGTTGATCAGCTTGTGTGAATACATCACACACTTGACCAACAGGTTGTCTCACGCTGGCCACTATCGAAGCAAGTCTTTTGGACATCTCTAAGGTATTTCTTTTCTGTTGCCTTGATTGTTCATAATTTAGTAAGGATCCATACAGATTTACAAGATCCATACCTCTGATGGTGCCTGAGTTTCTGAGGATAGTAGAGAAATAATTTCATTCCTCAGGCAGAATGTCCAAAAATTTGTTTACCAGAGTTAACTATCTTTGGTAACCTTAACAGCCTTGAGATCATTGATCAGGGCAGTGAACCTGATATAGGTTTCAGTGAAAGACTCCTTTGGCTTTGCAAAGAATAGTTCATACTGTCTAACAAGATTGTTGATCCTGTTATCCAGTGTGATAGTGGGACCATCATAGACGGTACACAAAGTATCCCACATCTCATTTGCAGTCTTCATTTTCTCACCCTGTTTGAACACATCATCAGGGAGAGAAATAACCAGATTGTTCCTAGCCTTTGCATCAAGAGCAACCAGCCTTTTGTCTTCATCAGACCATTGAGCTTTTGCCCTTGCAATGGTCCTGATTTCAGGAATAGCTCCTTCAACAGCAGGAGTTATAGTAGTAACAGAGATTGGCACATAGAGACCTTCCATTACAATCTCTGGTAGTTGTACATCCAGATTCTCTAAATAGAGCATCATTCTGCACTTCTAGCTAGAGAAGTTCTGATGATTGAACTTGGGAGGTTTTGCCATTGAACCATTGTCATAATAAGAGGAAGAGCTGGCAGCACTGTTGTCCATGATGGGAAATAGGGAGTAATGAGAGATTTTGAGTTAACACACACTCTAAACTACTCTAACACCAGTTGTAGGTCCCAAAATGTTTCCCTAGTATGTTGCTCTAAGCTGTAGAGGGGGGGGGGGTGAATACAACTATTTAAAAATTCAACACACTTTCTCAATGTTTGTATGTATATTATCAACAAGTGTTAATTACAAACAAGCTTGAACAGCGGAATGGTTCAAGCTGAGATGACAGAAACAACAAAGACTACTATCTAAGACTCACTCAGACTAGCTACAGTGAATACACTCACAAAGATGAACTCACTGATGTTACAAGACAGACAGACAGACAGCTTGAACAAGAACATCTTTGACACACTTAACTGTTTTATTTAAGCAGACTTTGCATGCATGAAAACACACTTCTTTGCACGTTTTGAATATTACACTTGTGGTTATCTCACATTCCTTAGAAGCTTCCTTTTGTACTCTCACTAAGAATCAACTGAAGGCTTCTTCATTGTACTCTCCTTAGAAGCTTCCTTTCTGCACGTTCTGACAAAGCAACATTTGTCTCTACATCACAGAATCTTTGTCTTTTCCTTTTTGTCTCTGTTGCAGAAGGATTTAACTAAAAGAGGATTGTCAACTTTAAACGTTTCATCTTCTGGAATGACCATTTTTATATAAGAAATGGTTTCTCACCCATTTCAAATATCCATTTTGTCTTCATGGCAACTTCTAGTTTTCCACTTTGTCTTCGACTTTGTAAACTGATATTTTGGTCCAAGACAATACATGAGGACATGATAACATATTCAATAAAGTTTTTAGCCTGTTCACAAAGAACAGAACACTTAGAATTTGTCCAAGCTGCTCAACAGGTTAGACTGGCGTAGACAGTTTATGTGCAGCTTGTTCAACAGAATAGAACAGCTTGGACAATCTGCCTTAGTTGCAACAAATGCAACAAGGTAAGCAGCTTTGCCTAGTATTGCAAATCACTTATCAGGTTTCAATAAGGCATTAACAAACCTTAAATTATACCTTCAAGTGCATAAACAGGTTTGATTAATAATCTCCCCCTAAGATGTATAACATGTTTGACTGAGGCCTTTTTGAGGCTAACAAGAATATATTGCTTATCTTCTCTGTCAAACTCAGAAAGCGAATTTATTTTTGTATGATGAAATTGAATATCTGAATTACAAAAGAAAATTGAATTTGAACGATCGGGATTTTGCAATCTCTTCTTTCTGAAAAACTGTCTGGTGCTTGCCTGGTTCTGATAATACTTAGTGTTTTTCTGTGCAAATGTTTTCTGATAAGAATAACCAGTATTTTCAATAACTTTTGAAAAGTTTGATTTCGAAGATTCACCATGGTAAATGTTGACCGGAAGTTTTTTAATGATTTAAGATTCTGAACACTTTCTGAAGATAAATCAGAATGATCAATTTTATGTTTTAAACAATCTGAAGAAACCTTAACTTCTGACTTATCTGAAGAAGGGGAACCAGTAAATTGCTTCGAAAGATGAAAGATTTGATCTTCTAATTCTTTAATTTTGACCAAATATGAATTTCTTTTATCTTTAAACAATTTAAGTGTCGCTTCGAAATCTTGTTATTTAAGTAATAACTAACTTTTTTCCTTCTCAAATAAATCTTTAGTTAACGAAAACTCCTTTTCAAGAGTAAAAAATTCTTCAGAATTGTTTGAAACATAATTTTGATGAGAATTATTTGTCTTTGAAAGTGTTGCTTCAAGATCTTTAACTTTCTTGTAAAGATTAGATTGTTCAAGCATAAGACATTTCAGCTGAGTTGCATTCTGAAAATTCTCTTGTTTAGAATCGTCAAGATATTTTGATAATTCAAATGTTCTCAAATTAAGCATATGAATCTCAGAATTTAATGCTTTCTAGTTTTCTTCAAAATTTAAAACTTGTTCGTTCAATCTTTTGACATCATGTATAGCAAAAGCTTTATCTGTATTTAATTGAACAAGAATATCATAATTGCTCTTACGAATCTGTTAAGATTCAGTAAGTTTTGCAATCAGCGTGGACTTTGTAAGATTCAAAAACAGATTATGATCATTTTCCATTTTGAATTGTTGATATTGTACTTCCAAGATCTTTTATGGAAAAATAAGTGATTTACTGATTGAAGCTCTGAAAGATGTATCTGTGAATGACGAGTTGTTGAAAATCAGCTCTGAAGTGACTTTTCGATGTTGATTTTTCTGTTTCTCTACATAAAAATGCCTGTAACTTTTTTCTGGAGTTGAATTAGGCCTTAAAAATTACCTGATTTGGCTTTAGTAGTTCAAGAAATCGTAGATCTCGGTTTAAGCTTCGTTTTGCGTAAGGTAGGCAAGGGAACGATGTTCTGGTGAAAAGTTATGGCCAATTTAAGCAGTGAAGGTCATACTGTCAAAAGTTAGAATCAAACTCGAATGATTAATGATGAAACTCGAATGAATAAGTATCAAACTCGGAAAAATTAAGTATCAAACTCGATGAAAGAAGTATCAACTCGAGTATTGAATAATGAACCTCGAATGACTTAGGATCCAACTCGATTGACTGATGATGAAACTCAGTTAACTAATGATCAAACTCGATCAACTAACGAACAAACTCGGTCAACAAAGGATTAAACTCGATCAATAAAAGATGAAACTCGAATAATGAAGTATCAAACTCGAATGATGCTTCAATTTTCTCGATTAATACTAATTCAATCTCAATTAGTACACATGTTTTCTCGGATGACTCTTTATCAAACTCTAATAAAACACACTCAAACTTGATTGAACCCTTCAACAAACTCAATCAACACTTTCTTCAAACTCCATTCTTTTTTTTGTAAAACTCGGTCAAAACTAAAACTTAGTGTTGCCTGAGTTTGAACAGAAACTAATAAAATCCAAGTTCAAAATCACAATTTTGAACAAAAAAAATCCGCCAATTAATCTCAGATTACGATCGAAGCTACGGTTTTCACTCAGAAACACTTTTTGAGAGAAAACTTTGTCTAATTTCAAATTGAAACCCCAAAAATAGACAAAAAAAACATGAAGAACACACTTTTTCAAAAAAATTTGTAAATTCCAGATTAATTTCAGTTGTTTGAAGTTAGAGTCTGAGACTTATCTCATTCAATCTCATTCAATCGTCTTTAAAATTCGAAAATTCAATCACTTTTTCACTTCAAATCATCCACTAATTCAAAAACCCCAATTGATATTCATATTTCTAAAACATTGATGAAACAGTGTTCTTTCAAAATAATTTTCCAGATTCAAAAATCCCACACATTTAGCCATATTTAGCTTTGATACCAATTGACATTCTAATATTCAACAATTCAATATGATCTACGCATTCAACAACACAATTAAACACAATTGAATGATTAAGATTGAGATGAGAGATTTACAATATGGTTTCTTCTCTGTTTGACTTTCTATCACCAAATACAACAAACCCATTTTCTGATCAGTACATTCTCTCATCCGTATCTCTCATGTGTTCATTCGTACAACTACAGTACTTGACACTTTCTATTTATACAAAAACAACTATTAGGTAATTACAATATAGCCCCTGAACTTTTACACCAAATTTGTTTTTGACTCTATTAATATTTGTTCCCAACATTTTCAGCCCATTTTGCTTAAAAAATCATCGATTTAGGTGTTTTTAGGTGCATGTTCTTTACAAAACTTGTTTCTAAAATCAATCCGAGCACTTAGGTACCAAATTTAGACTTTAAAACTCATTTTTGATCGACATCTGGGTTTGTGTTTTAAACTAAAATTGTTTTATTGAAAATAATTATTTTAAGTGCAACTTCGGGTCCCAAATTCAGGTCCTACTTCGGTTGACCAACTTTCAGTTCACACCCAAACTTCGTGTACCACATCATCCGAACTTCGGATCCATAACTCGAAACTCGGTCCATACAAACTGAACTCCGGATCATTAACAGAACTTCAGGTGTACTGTATTTGTCTCTTACAATCTCTCAGTCCATCACTCGATCTTTTGGTCCCTCAATCCGAATTTCACATCTTCCAAGGAACTTCGCTTCACCCAACCGAACTTCGGTCCAGCCCAAACTTCAATTCATCCACACCCAAACTATCTTTGTGTCAACCGAACTTCGGTTCATCCACAATCGAACTTCGGTTCCACCAGTTGACATTCAGTATCCATTTCCAAATATCAATTTTCTTTCACAGCACTCACCACTTTCATTCATCATGTCTAAAGAGGCTCCAATCTTAGGATCAGAAAGCAAACAATTTGTTCTCTTTCCCGACGAATACGAGCAATGGAAAAAGCGGTTCCTTAAATTTGTTAGTATGCAACCTATGAGG
Organism: Centrapalus pauciflorus; assembly: GCA_020465985.1. Classification (NCBI taxonomy): domain Eukaryota; kingdom Viridiplantae; phylum Streptophyta; class Magnoliopsida; order Asterales; family Asteraceae; genus Centrapalus; species Centrapalus pauciflorus. The sequence goes on from JAANYP010000157.1 coordinate 28,476, forward strand.
GATCTCATGATTCAGTCCATCACCGAAGGACCAACTATTTTCAACTCAGACATTCCTGCAGTTTTAAATGTTGTTCCTCCTATTCTTACATCAAAAGAACCACGGGGTCCTCATGATGAGAAAGAGAGAGAATGATAGGATGCTGATCACCGGGCAGAACATCTGTTATATCAGGCCCTCCACAGTGACTTCTTTGTAGGTGTTGATAGTAAGATGTCAGCAAAAGAAATGTGGGATGAACTTGAAATACAGATGACGGGAGCTGATTTGAATGACCGAGCCAAAATTGAGGAAGCTAAGGCTAAAATATATGAATTCAGGGCCAAGGATGAAATCCTTACAGGGCACATTCACTCGATTCTGCATGGTGTTGAACGAACTAACAAACTGCATATCTTCAAGGATAGGGATGACATCATTACACAGGTTCTGTCTTTTCTAGCTCCGGAATGTGGTATAGCATGTCGGGCAGTTAAGAGGGGTCTGGAAATCAGTCAGGTTTCCATAAGTGTTTTGTTCGAGGAGCTAAAGAAATACCAGGGCGATATCGATGCTCATAAACAGATGGCCAACTCCTTGGCTTCTCTATTACTAAATGTGAACCAAATTTCCAAACCAATGATTCCCTGGCATTACTATCCAATAAGACAACTATCCCTGAGCCTCTTCGAACCCCACCACCTAGACACTTCTACAACCCATAATATGCCCTACCTCGGATGCCTTCTTGTTGGGAACCCTTAGATGCAGAGGAAGCTGAATTTCATGAATAAATGGCCCTGTTTTCAAATCGTCTTCAACAAAAGAGATTCTATGAAAACAAGACCAATAATCAGCTATGGTATGATACAGGCCCAAAGAGGTATCCAGATGAGAGGAGAGATGACAGGAGAGTGATGATATGGGAAGAGATAAAAGGAAAAGAGATGACACAGAAGAGATAAGGTATGACGATCATAGGGAAAGACGAGATGAGAGGATAGTAGAGAGACGAGAATATCGAGATGATCGCCGTTATGAAAGGCGTGACAATAGAAGGGAAGATGATAGGTGGGAGAGTCACCAACATGAGGATAGCCGAGAATCCCGCCGCACGGACAAGAAGCCGGAACGTAGAGATGAACTGCCAAGGCTTGATGAACCCAAGAATTCTGACGACCGTGGATGATATAAATGCGGTAAACCCGGTCATTTCACTCGTGAACGCAAAAATCAGTACGAGCTTGACTTGGGTTACAATGAACAGAAGGTCACAATGATGAAGAAGTGGGCTGATGCAATGGCACTCATCGCTCTGGAAAACTATTTGGTTGATGAGGAGTCTGATGATGAAGATGACAGAGGCCATAACTGTTATATGGCCTAAAGGATAGGGTCGACTGATACTAGTGTTACCTCTGACTCCGAATCAGATAAGTCTGTTGAGGGGAAGATCATCAATGAAACTACAGTCTATCTGATGGCCAAATCCGGGGACCCAGAATGTTCCACATCAGACTCCGAGACCAATGAGGTACATTTCCTTTACTTTCATCAATCTTAAAATGCTAAATTTGTAAAGAATGATTGTAAATGGCACGCACAACAACTTGAAATAAAAGAAAAATATAACATTAAAAAGGAAAAGTGTGTGAAAGCGGAACAACTTACACAATCACTAAAAACAATATATGATACATTTGAAATGAACTTATTAAACGAACATAGTATCGTCAAAACCTTTATATGAGAAAAAGTAATGGCTGAGGATAAGAACACTTCACTTAAAAATTGTATTGATACATTACTAAGGAAAAGAGTATTGTGAAGTCAAAACTATCTGTTCTTACAAAATGGTTAGAGTCTTTAAATGTGGAAAATTTAAAAGATAACAGAAAATTTAAAATGATCCAAAAAGAGAGAATATGTTTGTACTCCCGAATCAAAACCCTTGATGACGAAATCTTAAAACGGGTCAAACGACACAAACTATTCAATTAAGTCAACCAAAAGAAAGGAGGTTTTATCATGTCAAAGAAGGAATCGATTTTAAAAATCCTAAGTTTTTGAAAACGGCTCAGTTGGTTTTACCAGTGCTATTTGATAGAAGATATATGGGATGCGGGAATAAGGCCTTCTTTCATCACTTATTAGAAGAAGTCTTGGCCCAAGAGGTGGAGAAGAGAAATCAAGAAGAAAACAGACAAATTCCTTTTACATATGAAAGGTAAACGACAGTTATCCTTACAGAGAATCCACTCTTGAGGATGACTTCTTTTATAGCTATTCATCAAAAGAAATGAAAGCTAAACCTGTTAAACCGATTCCTCATCCTTATATTCCTACCATTGTTCTTTAACATAAAATCAAAGTTTTATAAGAGGTATTAAAGATCGCTCGTGAGAAAGCTTCTGTCAGTCAAGAAGCTCTTTTCACAAATGAGGAAACTTTTGAAAACCAAATTTTTGAACAAAGTATATAATTAACTCTTTACAAAAAATTGTTTAACACTGTTTCAAAAAGGTTAAATTCTTACATAATAGATTCGAAAACCTCTCCTCTTGCTAATGTCCTAAATACATCACTAGACAAAGGTAAAATCAAAATTGAAGTCCCTCTAAACATTTCCAAAGGTGAGTGTCAAAGTCTTCAATATTTGTGGTTTCCAAAAGGACCAAGAGTAAATCTAAGTTCTCAAAGACACCCACTCACCAAGGAACTCTCTCTAGATCGAAGTTTTCCAAACATACTGACTCTTATCATTTTGTACCTACAGATCATGTAAGAAATGTTCCAAAAACGACTATCCATGATTTTTCTAGTTTCTTTGTGCAGTATGCTGTCATGCCATCTGGTTTTGTTTTCAAGTTGTAGGTTGAATGTAATTTCAAAAAACAATGAATGTTCTGTAACGAATTCAAATACTTGTTTAAAATATTCATTTTCGGAATGTGTGTTGTATGTCCTACTTGTTTTAGATGCCAAGTACCTGAGATGAATAAATATGTTCCACATCCAGAAAAACGAGTTCGCAAAAAGAAAAACAAAAACAGTACATCATTGGCCTCTTCGCAAATTAAAAAAGTATAATGCCCAAGGTTAAGACAAAGCCAATACAAAACATGTTTAAAAAACTCTTAAACCAAAGGTAACTTCACCACCTAAGGTTTCAAAGCCAGTTGGCCCCACATACAAATGGGTGCCAAAAGGTTCTGCGTCTGGACCACACATAACTACAATACGGGTTCCTAAATCTGTCAAATTGATATCTAAATCTGGAATTCCTAGAAATAATGCACCCATTCTTCAATGGGTACCCAAAGTGGTGTGATTTGATGCATATGGTTCTTGGTTACTTCAGATCACCCGTACCTCAACAAAATGGCTTCTATTTATTTCAGACTAGAACCTGTACTTCTGTGCAACGGTTTCTGTGCATCTTCGTACAAAACCGATGTCTTTGGCTCCTGTGCACTCAGTTCAGGACCCGTACAAAACTCGACAAGTTTTCAAAACAATTCAGTTCGGAACACGGTTTGCATGTCATTTTAACATTATTGTTATGAATATTTCACCTACCTGATAATCTATCTAGAATGTCATACTTTTAACATAATTCAAATATCAGGTAAAATCCATATGGTATATAGATTAGGGTTGCTCCAAGCATATGACTAGGAGAAAAACTTGCTAACCAATATGGTAGAACAATGATGCGGAACAATTAGATTCAGAATTGACAATCACGCTCTATTAAAAGGAAACAGAGATTTAGTTCTAAATAATCTATTCATCAAGGATATTGACTATGTCAAAGGATTATATCATAGGACAACTTTGTGACAAAGGTCTAGAAGTGACGTTTAGGGCAAAAAGTTACAGTGTAAAGGGCGGTTACAGAAATGAAATCTTAGCTGGTTCACGTAGCTCAAACCTCTACACCATTGATGTGGCCAAGCTAATGGTAACGGATAACATTTGCCTGTTGTATAAAGCCTCCTCAAAGGACTCATGGCTATGGCATCAACTTCTTTTCCTTCACGCTCACCCTCCCACAAAAAAAGAAATGGACCCGTGATCACCCAACTGAACAAATCATTGGTGATCTATCTACTGGGGTTCAAACTTGAAGGGCATCTGCTAATGAATATCTATTTGCATCATTCCTTAGCATGATAAAGCTCGCTTGTGTGGATGAAGCCTTGAAAGACCCTAACTGGATTGTATTCATGCAAGAAGAGCTCAACCTGTTTGAACAGCTAAGGGTATAAGGTTAGTTCCCAAACCGAAAGATAGAGCTATCATCGGGACAAAATGGATCTTCAAGAACAAATGAGGTGAGAACGATATAGTAGTAAGGAAAAAGGCGAGGCTATCGCTAAAGGATACTGACAACAAGAAGGCATTGATTATGACGACACCTTTGCTTCGGTTGCACGGATTGAAGCTACAAGAATCTTCTTGGGATTTGCGGCTCACAATGACTTCAAAGTATACCAAATGGACGTCAAGACCACCTTCTTAAAAGGGTAACTGAACGAGGAGGTGTATGTTGAACAACCACAAGGTTTTTTGATGCACCTCGAGCTTGGTATGATAGCCTCTCAAACTTTCTTACTTCTGCCGGATTCAATAAAGGTGTTGTGGACACAACAATTTTCACTAAAAAGGAAGGTCTACACATAACGTTAGTCCAACTTTATGTGAACGAAATTATATTTGGATCTACAGACCCTAAGTTTTGTAAGGAATTTTCATCCCTTATGGAGTCCAGGTTTGAGATGAGTATGATGGTGGAACTGAACTTTTTCCTCGGATTAAAAGTCAAACAACTTGCGATGGGATTTTTGTGAACTAGTAGAAATATACTGTTGACATAATCAAGAAGTATAAGTTAGACTCTTGCAAAGCTATCACAACTCCCATGGCTTCAAACTGTAAGTTAGACACTGATACTTTTGGGAAAAGTGTCGATAACACAACTTATGTAAGGTCACCTTTAGCACGGATCTAATCTTGATGCGACGCCGACCAACGAGTGCGGAATCCTCATTAGTGGTTTAACGGATCGATCACACACGGAAACTGGAGATGAACATAATGATAGCCGACACGACAAACGACCCGACACGTCTATTTCTCTGAAACGACTCTCTGAAATCTCACAAGTTCGTACGTGCACTTATACGAGCTCTGAATACTAATTTCTGCAAAAGTCCCTAATGAAAACAGATTAAGTCTTAATTATAGAGATTAAGTTCGAACTTAAGTTACACAAGTTTGTTTAGGCCCAAGCCCATGAACTTGTCCAACACTTTTCGAACTTAGCTTTACTAAGTTCAAACCCTAGCCTTTGAACTTATGTCTGAACTTATCTTTGAACTTATGTTCGAACTTATCTCTGAACTTATCTTTGAACTTATCTATTCAAATGTAAACATCATAAACAAACAAGATCAAACATATATAAATTGTATTTGCAAAGCCTGATCTATTACAAAAGACTATCTATACTTAAGACTGCTATCGTCACACAGGGTGCACTCACAACTTATAGGGGGATGATCGATTCCTTACTCTACTATACGGCCAGTAGACTGGATATAATGTTTTCCACATGTCTTTATGTTCCCTTTCAGCCCGACCAAAAGAATCACACCTTACTGCGGTTAAAACCATCTTTCGTTATCTTATGGTTCACCAAAACTTGATCTATGGTATCCAAAGGGAACCAACTTCGATCTTACTGCCTTTTCAGATGCTTATTTTGCAGGTTGTAGAGTAGACCGTAAAAGCACATCAGGTGGAGTTTAGGTTTTGGGTGACAGACCTGTTAGCTAGTCTTCCAACAAGAAAAATTGTGTATCCACATCCACAGTCGAATATTTACTAAGGCTTTAGACGAACCTCATTTTCGGTTCTTAGTATCTCAGATTGACATGATTAATCCGCCCTCTAGTTGAGTCTCGGTTATTTTCTAAATAAGTCTGTTTCAAGTAATTATCATAGTGACTTGAGATTCCTTTTTTTAGAAGAATATCTCGTACTTCAATTCAAAGGAAATGTCACAAAATTATTTTCTGTGTTCATTTATATATGTGCGTTTTTAATGATGGTGAACCTGACAACTGCTATGTGCAATGTTTATTTTGAGTGGGAAGCTAAAAATATCCAGATTTGTTAGGTTTTCTTGAGTTTGTCGGGGTTCTTGGCTTTTTCAAAAGGATAATTGTTTATTTGAGGTGGAGTATATCTTTCACTACAAGTTTGATCAATTTTTAAAATCATTTTTAAGAATGCACACTTATAGGGGGAGAAAGGATGAATTGTATTTCCAATTTATTTTATTTGTTTTTGTCTTAATTAATGCCACAACTGAAAATTACAAAACATTTTATTTAATTTTCCCTGTGGTTCTTATTTGAAAAACCTGAAAAGTAAACAATTTTAAGTTTTGTTCCTTGTTCATTTTTTATTTCTTTTTTATTAAATTTTAAGTGAAAAAACACAAAAAAATTTATATTTTGTTCCAAATTGTTTTGCCAATTCAACAGATTTTTTTACTTATTTTATTTATAGTTTTGTTGCTTGTTTTTGTTAAGTTAAGCCCATATTGTCTATTTTTGTTTAAGCCCAATTCGAGTGGGTAAGTAGTTTGACCTGGCCCACTTCCTTTTATAAAAAGGTCGGGCCGGGTTCACTTTGACCCTTCTTCTTCTTATTTTTCGTCGATCCTGTTCCGTCAAACCGCCATTCATGCACACACACACACACACACACACTAAAACTCTCAAAAATCCCCATTCTTGCTTGTTTTTCTTGTGGAATTCTGTCGATTTCATCTTTTCGCACATCAGGTAATACCAAACATCCTTCATTTTTCCATTTAACATGCATTTATATGAATTTCAGTTCATCGTGTTTTTGAGGGTTTTTTCCTCTAATTTTGGCATTTTTAGGTTAGAATCACTTGTTTTTAGGTGATTTTGTTATTTTTAATTTTGCTCGTCTTGAATTTTTGAGTTAGGATCTGCATTATTAGGATGTTAAGTGTTAGGGTCGCTATAGTTGAGTATGCATGTGCATGAACTTCATAACTGCTATTAAATGCACCAAGTACAACTTTGGAGTTCAGGTGGACAACCGACCCGAAGTTCGGTTCACATACATGCATTTTTCTACATATAAATTTTATATTGTATTTGGACCTCACCAGAACTTCAGTTGTGGGTCCATCCGAACTTCAGGCTACCCTAAGTTCGGACCACATCCTATTAGTGATTTGTTGTAAATATTTTCTAAGTATGTGCCCTTGGACCTAACCCGAACTTCGGGTATGGTCCACCCCATCTTCAGGCCACCCGATGTTCGGTCCACAACATAATGTGATTTCTTTGAAGTTTGTCTAAGTATTTGTCCTTTGACCGAACCCGAACTTCGGGTAGGGTCCATTCGAACTTCTGGCAATCTAGAAACATCGGTTCCCTATACTTCTTTGCTACTTGTAGTTTTTCTTAGTCTTGTATAACCCCACCCGAACTTTGGTCCCAACCGAAATTTGGGTAGGGTCCATCATAACTTTGGGCCCCTACAGAATTTCAACACTTATTTTTATTCTTACTTTCTCATTCCATATTTCAAAAAAATTCCAAAAATAAAATAAGTTCTCGGTCCTTGCACCATTGGTCTTAGTTAGTAATAGGTATTTGAGTGAATAGGTCTATTCTAACATTGGTCTCTTAATGATCGACTTTGGATCTATCAATAGTATTTTTATCCTACCGAGAGCAAACTCGATGCTTTAAATAGAACAGACTAATTCTATCTCATACCTGTTTCAGACTGTGTCTCAATGACTTACTTATCTGTTTCAGTCTGACTTGTCTAACCAATCTGCATTTTAGAAGACTACTAGAAGAAATACCAACTCTCACCATTCCACACTCTCCTATCCCCCACAGCAACATCCATCTAACATCCGGCATTAAACCAGGTTAGTAACTATGACCTAATCAGTATTTAATAGCTAATTATAACCTAATCAGTGGTCATTAGCAATTAATCAAAGTGATTAACAATGTTCACGAAGAAATTCAACTCAACTGAAATCAAATTCATCGGTGCGATGAATCAGGAAATCAATTAATCCGATCGATTTATGATATGATGGATTAATACAACTAAGTACAAAACTAAATTATGATTAGTGACACTAATCATATACTAATTCACTTACTTAACATTAATTATGCAAGACTAAAATAATTCATTAAAACAATGCATCCAAAAGTATTTATGAATTTACAAAAAAAAGGGAAATACAAGAATACATATCTAAATACTTTTATACAAAAAAAATAAATAAAAATACATTGAAATACACCTATACAGGGCTGGCCATAGAGGTTACAAAAAGGACCTTGGATATTTTTTTTTACTCAACATATCATAATCAAATCCTCTTCTTTCAATTCACCGAAGATCTCACACTATTTTCATCATTTCACCATCTTTTCAAGATCCAATTTTCCTTATAAATAGAGAACATTTCCATTCATTTTAATCACACAAAAACCCCTCTTTTCTCTCTTCAAAAACCGGCCAAAGGTCTCCCAAAGCCAAAAACCCTTCAATTTTTGGTGTTCTTGAAGTATTTCAAGTGTTCTTCATAATTTGAAGTGTTCTTGGTGTAACTTTTGCAAGAGTTTCAACTTCTACTTGATTTCATTCTTCTAAAACATCAAACAAATTAAATACTAACCTATTATATCTCATATTAATGTTTATATAAGTCTTGCATAATATATATAATCACCAACAATAACAAGTTGCATAGAAACTCAAGTTTATAAATCTCTAGTTTTGTTCTTCAGTTGTATTCTTCAAATGTGTTTATAAATATATAAACACATCATGAAAGTGTAAATATTATGAAAACAAGTTATATAAATATTTTATAACTTTTATACAAGTAGTCTTTGAATAAACAACAAGAATCACTATTTATTTCAAGTTTATGAAATACGGAATTTCAGCAGAAATGTTGCATCAACTTTGAAAAATCATAACTAATTCATAACTTAACAAAGTGACTTGATTCTTGTCTCAAAATTTAGATCTATGTCTTAACTAAAATCTAGAAGTTTTCATAATTTATTATGGAGTTTAAGACCCCTAGATATTATTTGGGAACCCGAAAGTTTGACAGCTCAAAAATGGCCAACATAGGGTTTTTAACGAGCTTTTTCCCCAACCAAAGCACCTCGAAAAATGGCCATTCTTGACTTTAAAAACTCTTTGTATATAGTAGTTTAATGTCCAAGAAAACCTATAAACTTGACGTTTTAAGTGGTTTTATTTATAAACTTGTAATGTTGGGTAATTTAAGACAAAAAAACCTATATATATACATATTATCATATATGAGAGTTATTAAGTCCCTATTATCATTTAGGACTCGATTAAACACATCCGGTGCATCACCCATCAAAGAACGTAAACTTGCATTTTTACGCATATTTTGCCATCGCACGCACGGTGAGTCTTCATAGCCCCTATTTTCACTATCTATTGGGGTGGAAATACATGCACTATTTTCATATGGACATCAAAACTGTTTATTTCTTATATGTATTACATGTGTGGATCCATCAACCCTCAAATCATGAACCTTTAATTGCATTTATTTGTAAGCGCGAATATATTGTGGATAGATCCATCGGAAGTCATGTCCCCCATTCGGGTTAGTCTTAAACGGCTAACGGCGGGATGCATATATATTCAACACACGGTATTACGTATGGGAATACTGCATACGGCAAACTCATTTAATTAAGCTTCGGTTGCATGATGGTTTTATGTATTACATACATGGAATTTATGCTTTATAAATTCAACTCATCTGATAATGTCCATACAATTGGTCATTTCGCGTAAACCTATGAGCTCACCAATAATTTTGTTGACGTATTTTAGCATGTATTTTAAGGAAATTAAGGCAAGTGCACCGCATCGGAAGTATTTTCAAGCTTCCATACTTTTGGAGTCGCATTCATTTTCAAATCTTCGGGAGTTATTTGCATTATTTTGGTTAATTTAATTATGTATTTAAATCTCTGTATCTTGCGAACTACTATTTATCATTTTTGGGCTATGTAAAACTTTCTATATATTGAAGTCATATCGATGTATTTTTGAAAACGTCCATATAGTGGTCGTTCGTTATGATTATGGTTACGCTTCCGCGACGTCACATTTCGTTGCCAACCGGGGTAACAGGGTGTGACAATGCAGCTGCAAGAATCTAATTTACTGAACCCAGCTCGGTTTACCGAGTGTGCACCGACAACTGGCAGCTCGACCTTTCTGCCCTTCGTGATGAAACCAAGGATATCACCTTTGATATCCTCAAAGGCCACTAATTTTCTACGTCCTCACCACCGCTATCTCTGTACCCTCAATGTACCTTCAATAATTCTGGTTCCACCTCAAGTAAATTGATGAGGAAATCCCTCACTTTGTTACTAAAATAGACTTTGTACCCATTCGCCTCACTCTCAATGCCATTCGCCACATCCTTCATCTACCCGAAGAATACCTTTCAACCACCAAATTATCCTATGCTCCCATCCTTTCCCCCAAACAAGTTCTCCTAGAAGTCCAAAACTTAAATTATGCGGCTCCGTCACAAAGCCAACAGAGTTTAAAACCAAACAACTATAATCCCACTGGCAAGTATTTTTTTGATATATTAAACTGATGTTTCACGAGGAAACACTCAGGCCATGACTCAACCAGCATCCACGTTCTGTCAATGTTTGTCGCCTTCGCCTACGACCAACATTATGATTACGCCCAGTTCGTCTTTGATGAACTCTAAAGCGCTGTAAAAGATAAAGGCACCGAAAAGGATACGAAGTTCATCCTAATTCAACGCTTTCTACAACTGTTCATACAAGTTTCCATAGACAACGTTGAAGATATACACAAACGGACAGAAGCAGACATGTACAAGATGGTGGCACTTGCACGCTTCAAACTCCGGAGGGAAGTTCCTCAAGTGCCTGTCACAGACATTTCCTTGTCCTTGGTCATATATGCCGATCATTACAACAAACGGGTAAGGGTTTACTTACGAAGTGTTTATCCAGAAGAGGCTCCGTCAAAACCAACTGAGCCAACCACTTTTGCAGGTGAGGAGAGTGTGAGTGAGGCCGATGGTGCTGAAGATGAAAACATTCTGGGGCTCGGTGAGTGAGAGTCGAGTGAAGTGAGAGAGGGAAAAGAGGATGAAAGGGCAGAGGTGGCTGATTCATAACAGACCGTCTCTGATCAAGTGAGGGATGAGGGTGTGAGACCGAGGGATGTCCCCAAGCCGGACAAGTCCTGAAAGGGTACAAGTCCAGTAGCCGCTGCGAACCCCACCAGCCACTCAGGTTCCTCTCAATAGGAACCTGTTTCATTTCACGGGGATCTACCACATATGCCATAACCCCCTCCTTTGGAGGGGGCGATGTTTAAACAAGTCACCTGCCGCCCCCGGTGACTGAACCTCCTTTTTCCACGTCTCATCCCCTACATCCAGATTTGCATCCACTCCAGGTGGTGCAGAAATGAAGGATGGAAATCCTGCCATGGATACAACAAGCCAATCCATGATAGGTCATCCCGAGATAACTCCGGGGATGTTAACGACCGTTTCGTGATGCCGGAATGGTTACACGGGCAGACCTGGCTAGCCTTAAGGAAACAATTGAGGCAAAACACACCTCCCTTCTCTCTATACTTAAAGTAAAGGGTGTTGCATCTCAAGAGTTACCACCAGGTACTCCCTCAGTTCAATCTACTACCGCCATCTGGGAATCCAGGATCAATTAGTCACAACAGCTTCTTTATTCACTGATTCGATTGATAGCATGCAAAGGCATATACTACGGGTGGAGGCGAAATTAAACAAAAGAATGTATCTTCTAGAATCCGCAGTAGTTGATGTACAAAGCTTATGTCGCACTCAGGCTGGTGCTCAAAAGAAAAAACATGATGATCAGAACGACCCTAGTCAATCCTGAGGGGGAGAAACGCCCCCGGGACAGAGCTTGAGGGTACAGCCGAAGGGACAAAGGGGTCGGGGACAGAGCCAGAAGGGTTAGAGGGCATAGCCGAAGAGCAATAAGGCTCAGAAAAACAGGGGGTTGAGGAAACCCTAGTGTTGGTACCGTATGAGGGTCGTAAGGCACTGAATTGAGAATCCTGAATTCCAGCGACATCTCCTCATCCTTTGATTTTCTAAACCGAGCCAGAAACAGAACCATAAATCACCTCAATCCCTACAACATCACCCTGGCCACTTCCCAACTGATCCCTAACCCCATTTCACTAAAAATCAGATTACCCTATCCGTCCACTCCCTCAAGTCCAAGAACCCATTCCACTCAAGTCCAAACCACAATGATAGACTATTTCCAACCCAGTGCACCTGAGACTGAAGCCAGATATCAAGAATCAGAAGCCAGCTAGGTGTACTAGTTCTTAGAAGGAAACGTACCAGAACTATCCCCCCAGGAAAAACAATAGTTATTTGACACTCATCACCAACAAGTTTATCATCTATTACTTGTCAACCTGGCTGACGTGCACCGAGGCCACATCAGCGGCTTAAAGACATGCCTCTCGAAGATTCCATTTAATGAATTTTGAAAGCCTTTCCTTGAAGATCGATTCAGAGTTGTTTTAATGAAGAACCCTGGGAACTACAGCCGAAGGCTCCTCATGGAACTTCATGATCATTTCAAGGGGGAGCAAGCAGAGTATAATCAGATGATGTTAGAGAAGACAAAACACAACACGAAATAAATGAGCCTGACCTAGACTTTATGACTTTTGATGATATAGAGATCATGCACGACAAGTTGGCCAGTGTCAAGAAAGTTTCAATGTCGATTGATAATGCTCTGTGTGCACTTGTTAGGTGCATGAACAGACAATCCATTAGTGATGTGTGTAACAACCTGAACTTTAATTTACGATGATAAGCAAGCTTAAAGTTAATTAGTACGTTAAATGGAACTTGCACTAAGTAATTAAAACTCTAAATTAATAAAAGTTACAATTATGTCATAAGTTTTAATTATAAAGTTTGTAACGAGAATATAAAAGAAATGAAAGAAAAGCAAGTTAAGTGGTCAAATTGTGAATTAAACAAACCTGAACTTAATAAATACCCAAATTGAAGTTCTGCTCATTCCATCAAACAAAAACAAAACACAACTCTCTCTAATTCCCTTTAAGTTTATGGCTTCTTCAAAATCAAGATCATCTACAAGTTGAAAGTAATCAATGAGTAAACAGGAGAAATCATCAAATCAGTTCAAGCATCAAATATACAACAAGATTTAAGGTAATGACATTATTTAATTGTTCTTGTGTGTATGTATGGGAACCTACGGTTCCATGATCAGAATAGTGATTCAAATGTCAAATAAATCTTCAATTAGCTTTCAAAATGCGCATAGAACATCAAAATAAATATATGCATGTTTAAGTTGATGCTTTCATCTAGGTTTCATGAAAAATTTAAAAGGAAAATTGAAGTTGAACGAAGGATGCAGAAACCAAAGTTCGGTCTCTGGTTGGGTCTGCTGTGCAGTCCGAAATCAGGCTATGAATAGCCCATAGCCTTGGCTTGAATTTCAATATTATTGTTTGTGTTTACTCACCGTTAATCCTTGCTTTTCATTCATTTATATGTTGCTGAAATATGTATTTAAAACAGAAAGTTTAAGTGTGTGTGTGTGTGCAGTGTTGCGATGTTTGTATTTGTTGCTGTCTTGTGACCGTGAACCAGCCCAAGAAGGCCTATGGCCTTCGACCTTGGCTTCCTAATAATTTTGATGCTTTGTTGATCATCAAGATGCATATAAATCACCCTTAAACCTTCTATGTTGCTGCTGGAACTGAAATTAAAACAGAAAAAAATTCGGTGCAGTATTTTGTTCTTTTGTTCTGTGTTTGCCTCAGAATGTGTTCTATATTTCTTTTTGGTCGGTAAATGAGATGGTCAAGAAGGTTGATTGGTCCTAGCCTTGGCATCACTTTATCCTTGATGATTATTAATCATTTGAACGCATCAAAATTCCTTTAATCCACCTGTTTTCCTTATGAACTGATTCGAAATAAACAGAAAGTATAACCTGCGATGTGTATGTGATGTAGCCTACGGGGTCCCAGACTTGGGCCTGGATTTGGCCAAGTTCCAAGTCTCGAATGTTGTCTGGACACTAACAGCACCAAACATATATATATATATATATATATATATATATATATATATATATATATATATATATATATATATATATATATATATTTACAGTACCAGTGTGATGTGTGTGTGTCTCGCAACATCAATCCACAACAGCAACAATAAGTCTAATAATATATGCATCTTATTAACTTATATGGACATTATGTGTGTATGATCCATTAATAAGAAATAGGATCTCCCACTATTTTTCATCATTTCACCTCTTTTCAAATCCATTTTCCTATTAAAACTAGAGAACATTTCCATTCATTTAACACAAAAAACCCCTCTTTCTCTCTTAAAAAACCGGCCAAAGGTCTCCCCCAAAAGCACAAACCCTTCAATTTTTGGTTTGTGTTCTTTGAAGTATTTTCAAGTGTTTCATAATTTGACGCGTGTTCTTGGTTGTCTAAATTTGCAAAGAGTTTCAACTTCTACTTGATTTCATTCTTCTCAAAACATCAAAACACTAAATACTAATCCCTATTATTATCTCTATTAATGTTTATATAAGTCTGCATAATATGATTATACTACACCATAAATCAATAATCATTAGTGCATAGACTAGAAACTCAGTTGATAAATTCTCGAGTTTGGTGCTTAATGTTGTATCTTCACACGCCGCATTATAAAAATAAACCCCAGAATAGTGTAAATATATGAAAACCGTTATTAAATATTTTATCACTTTTATACAAGAGTCTTTGAATAAAACAACAAGAATCTCACTATTTATTTTCAAGTTTATGAACTACGTAATTTCAGCCGACCAGACATGTTGATCAACTTTGAAAAATCATATAATTCATTACTTAAAACAAAGTGACTTGATTCTTGTATCAAAATGTTAGATCTATGTTTAACTACCATCTCAGAAGTTTTCATAATTTTTATTGAGTTTACGACCCCTAGATATATGTGGGAACCGCAGTTTGACAGCTCAAAACATGTGCCAACCTAGGGTTTTTAACGAGCTTTTTCCCAAACCAAAGCAACTCGAAAATGGCCATTCTGACTTTAAAAACTCTTTGTATATAGTATTTAATGTCCAAGAAAACCTATAAACTTGTACGTTTAGTGGTTTTATTATAAACTGTCATGTTGGGTAATTTAAGACAAAAAAAAACCTATATATATACTCTTATCATTATATGAGAGTTATTAAGTCCCTATTATCATTAGGACTCGATTAAAACACATCCGTGCATCTACCCACAAAGAACGTAAACTTGATTTTACGCATTATTTGCCATCTCACGGCACGGTGAGTCTTATAGCCCCTATTTCATATCTATTGGGTGGAATACATGCACTTTTTCATAGGACATCAAAACTGTTTATTTCTTATATGTATTTACATTGTGGATCCATAACCTCAAATAATGCACCTTTACTGCATTTCTTGTAAGCGCGAATATCTTGTGGATAGTCCATCGGACCGTCATGTCCCCCATTCGGGTTCGTCTTAAACGGCATAACGGGCGGGCATGCTATATCTATTCAACACACGGTATTACGTATGGGAATACTGCCTACGGCAAACTCATTTCCTTAACTTCGTTGCATGATGGTTTTTAAGTATTATAACATGGAATTTCGCTTTATAAATTAACTCATCTGATATGTCCAACACTTGGTCATTTCGCGTTAAACCTATGAGCTCACCAATAATTTTGTTGACGTATTTTAGCATGTATTTAAGGAATATTAAGGCAAGTGCACCGCATCGGAAGTATTTCCCGCTTCCATATTTGGAGTAGCATTCATTTTCAATCTTCGTGAGTTTATTTATTTGCATTATTTTGGTTAATTTAATTATGTATTTAAAATCTCTGTATCTGCGACACTCCACTATTTCTCCTTTTTGGCTATGTACAACCTTTCTATATAGTGAAGTCATATCGATGCTTTTTGCAAACGTCCCCCATCTAGTTGGTACGTTACGGTCTGATTATGGTTACGCTTCCGCGACGTCCACATTTTCGTTCGCCACCCGGGGTAAAGGGGCCGTTGTGACAATGCAGCTGACACCAAAAATGAATCCTAATTTACTTGATCCGCTCGCGTTACCGAGCGTGTGCCCCGACAAACTGGGACGCCTCCGACACACTTTCCCTCGCAACCCACAACCCCCCCCCCCCCCTCCCCCGCCTGCCACGAGCACCAACCCAGGCACCCTCTACTACACACCCCCCGCCCCCTTCCGCACTACCTCAACTACCACCACAACCCCCAGCCCACCGCCCACACCAACACTAACGTTCTCGCCCCCCCCCACACCGATCCCCACCCCCCCCCCCACGACACCCACACAAACGACACACCCCCCCCCTATCTCCTGTACCCCTCAACCCCCAATGTACCCCTTCAATACTTTCGACCGGGCCACCAACTCAAGGAACACCTTGCCCATGACCCCACCACCGGCCAAGCGACCAACCCACAAATCACTCTTGTGACAAACCTACACACAAATAGAAAACTTCCCCCTGGACACACCATCCTACGCCTCCCTCACCTCTCAATGCCATTCCGCCACATCCTTATTCTACCCGAAGACCATCACCCTCTAACACCACTTATCCTTGCTCCAATCCTTCCCCAAGATAACAAGTCTCTCTAGAAGTCCAAAAACTTCAAAATTATGCGGCTCCGTCACAAACCAACAGAGTTAGTTTAAAACAAACACCTATAATCCCACTGGCAAGTCTTTTTGATATATTAAACTGATCTGTTTCACGCGGAAAAACACTCAGGCCATGACTCAACACCATCCACGTTTGTCAATTGTTTGTCGCCTTCGCCTACGACCAACATTCTGATTACGCCAAGTTCGTCTTTTGATGACCTCTAAAGCGCTTGTAAAAGATAAAGGCCACCGAAAAGGATACTACAGTTCATTCCTAATTCAACGCTTCTACAACTGTTTCATACAAGTTTCCATAGGGCCAACGTGAAGATATACACAA
Source organism: Centrapalus pauciflorus (assembly GCA_020465985.1). Lineage (NCBI taxonomy): Eukaryota > Viridiplantae > Streptophyta > Magnoliopsida > Asterales > Asteraceae > Centrapalus > Centrapalus pauciflorus. Next base: position 45,729 of record JAANYP010000157.1, read on the forward strand.
CGGACAGCAAGCCGACATGTACAAGATGGTGGCATTGCACGCTTCAAACCCGGAGGAAGGTCCTCAAGTGCCTTTGTCACAGACATTCCTTGTCCTTGGTCATATATGCCTGATATTACAACAACGGACGGGTAAGGGTCTTACCTTACGAAGTGTTTATCAGAAGAGGCTAAGTCAAAAACCAACTGACTTCAGCCAAACCACTTTTGCAGTGTGAGGAGAGTGTGAGTTGAGGCCGATGGTGCTGAAGATGCATTTGTGAAGCTGAAAACTCTGGGGCTCGGTGATGAGAGTCGAGTGAAGTGAGAGAGGGAAAAAGAGGATGATTGAAAGGGCAGAGGGTGGACTGATTCCTAACAGCCCGTCTCTGATCAAAGTGAAGGGATTTAGGGGTGTGAGACCTGAGGGATGTCCCCAAGACGGACAAGTCCTGAAAGGGTACAAGTCAGTAGCCGCTGCGACACCCCACCAGGGCCCACTCAGGTCCTCTCAATAGGAACCTGTTTCATTTCACGGGGGGGGATCTACCACCTATGCCATTAACACCTCCTTTTTGAGGTGTGGCGATGTTTTAAACACGTCACCTGCCCGCCACCCGCGGGGGTGACTTGAACCTCCTTTTCCACGTCTCATCCCCTACATCCAGATTTGCATCCACTTCCAGGTGGTGCAGAATGAAGGATGGAAATCCTGCAATGGGATACAACAAGCCAATCATGACTATGTATCCCGAGATAACTCCTGAGGGATTGGTAACGACCGTTTCTTGATGCCGGAATGGTTTAACACGGGCAGACCTGGCTAGCCTTAAGGCAACAATTGAGCTCAAAACACACCTCCCTTCTTCTATTTTACTTAAAGTAAAGGGTGTTGTTTGTTTCCTTCTCAAGAGTTACCACAGGTACTCCCTCATTTCAATCTACTACCGCCATCTGGGAATACAGGATCAATAGTCACAACAGCTTCTTTATTCACTGATTCCGATTGATTAGCATGCAAGGCATAAACTACGGGTGGAGGCGAAAATTCAAACAAAAGAATGTAATCTTCTAGAATCCGCCATGTATGTTTGATGTAAACGCTATGTCGCACTCAGGCTGGTGCTCAAAAGAAAAACCCTGCTGATCAGCAAACGGACCTAGTCAATCCTGAGGGGGAGAAACGCTCCCGGGTCAGAGCTTGAGGGTACTTAGCCCGATGAAGGGACAAAGGGGTTGGTCCGGGGACAGAGCCAGAAGGGTTAGAGGGCATGCCGAAGCAGACATATGGCTCAAAAACAGAAAACAGGGGGTTGAGGAAACCCATAGGTTGGTACCGTTATGAGGTCGTACGTAGGCACTGAATGAGAATCCTGAATTCCAGCGACATTCCTCAATCTTTGATTTTCTTAAACCGAGCCAGACAACGAACAAACTCACCTCCATCCCTTACAACCTCACCCTGGCCACTTCCCATAGTGATCCTAACCCATTTAACTAAAAATTCAGGATTACCCTATACCGTTCCACTCCCTCACAGTCAGAACCCATTCACTCAAGTCCAAAACCACAATGATAGATATTTCCAATCCCAGTGACCACTGTGACTGAAGCCCAGATATCAAGAATCAGAAGCCAGCTAGGTGTTTACTAGTTATAGAAGGAAACACGTACAGAACTATTTCCCCCAGGAAAAACAATAGTTATTGAACTCATCACCCACAAGTTTATCATCTATTACTTGTCAACCTCTGCTGCCGTGCACAGATAGGGCCACATAAGCGGCTTAAAGACATGCCTCTCGAAGGATTCATAATGGAATTTTGCAAAGATTTTCCTTGAAGAATCGATTCCTGAGTTTGTTTAATGGAAGGAACCCTGGGACTACAGCCGAAGGCTTCCTTCATGGAATTCATGATCATTTCAAGGGGGAGCAAGCAGAGTAAGTATAATCAGATGATGGTTAGAGAAGACAAACCACAACACGAATAAATGAGCTGACTAGACTTTAGAATTTTGATGCATAGCGCTCATGCCACCGACAAGTGGCCAGTGTAAGAAAGTTTCACTGCTCGATTGATACATGCTCTCGTGTTGGCCACTGTTTTCGGTGCCATGAACAGTACAATCCATTAGTTGGATGTGTTGTTACCAACCTGAACTCTTAATTTACGATGATAAGCAAGCTTAAAAAAGTTAATTACGTCGTTTTAAATGGAACTGGCACTAAGTAATAAAACTCTAACTTTAATAAAAGTACATATTTTATACCGTTTTATTATCAAGTGTGTAAGCGAGCATATAAAAGAAATGAAGACAAGCAAGTTAGGTGGGTCAAAGTGTGAATTAAAACAAACTGAACTAAGAAACTACCCACAATGAAGGTCTCGCTCATTCTCATCAATCACAATAACAAAACACACACTCTCTCTCATTCCCTAGTATGCTCTTCAAATCAGATCATCAAAGTGAAGTAACCAATGAGTAACAATCAAGGAGAACATCCATCACATCGTTCAAGCATCCAATCTCACAACACGATTTTCAAGAAGGTAATGACATTATTTTAATTGTTCTTGTGTGATGTATGGGACCTACGGTTCCATGCCTGCAGAACTAGTGATTCAACTGTCAAATCTAATCTTCAATTGCTTCAAAAATGCGCCTAGACATCAAAATAAAATCTTGCCTCGTTAAGGTTGATTGCTTTCATTCGGTTTCAGGAAAAATTATAAAGGAAAATTGAAGTTGCATACGAGGATGCAGAACACCAAAGTTCGGTCTTGTGGGTCTGCTGTTGCGTCCGGAACATCGGCTATGATATGTCCCATGCCTTGGCTTGAATTCCTCAATATTGTTGTTTGTGTACTCCAGCCGTTAATCCTTGCTTTTCATCTCTTATCTGTTCTGAAAGTAGTGTCTTTAAAACAGAACAGTTAAGTGTTGTGTGGTGTGAGTGTTGCGATGTTTATGTGATGTTTGTGTGTCGTGGTGACCGTGAACCCAGCCCAAGAAGGCCGGGGCCTGTCGACCCGTTGGCTGGCCTCATAATTTGAGCGTTGGTTGCTCTCAGATGTAGGATGTAAATCACCCGTAGATACCGTCTATGTGTGCTGGGGCACTGAACTTAAAACATGAAGCAAACATTCGGTGAGTTTTTGTCGTTTTTGTTAGGGTTTGTGAACTGTGTTTGCCTCTAGAAGCGTTGACTTCTTGGACGGTAGCGATGTCGGGGTCACGAAGGTTCGATTGTGTCGCTAGGGCCGTGGACATCTATTATCCTTGATGAATTACGTAATCAGCTTAAGCATCAAAATTCGTTTAATCCACCTGTGTTCCTAGAAGGATTCGAAATACAGAAGGGCTATAACCTGCGCATGGGATGGGAGTAGCCGATCGCGGGTCCCAGACTGGGCTGGATTTGCCAAGGGCCATAGGAGCGGCGGGGGCGGGACACGAAAAACGCACCAAACAGAGGAGAGAGCTGAGTAGAAGGAGAGCGAGACGAGAGCGAGAGAGAGAGAGAGAGAGAGCTAGAGAGATATGATATACCGGGACCAGTGGGGATGGGGGGGGGCGCACCCAGCACTGCAACAACAGCAAATCAAGAGGGCGATAGAAGAGCTGCAAGAGGACTGATAGGGACCGGAGGGGGGGAGGAGGGGCGCTCAGGTAAGAAGAATAGACGAGGTGAGGAATGACATAGCGGCCGGTAGAAGAGACGCGAAGACAAGGGGGGGTGGGAGGGAAGTTTAGGAGAGTATGATAGATAGAGGAGAGAGAGACACCACCCACAGAGAGAGAGAGAGAGCGAGCCGAGTAAGAGATTGAGAGGATATAATGATATGAAGAGTAGACAAAGGGGGCAGCGAGCGGGTGGGAAGCGGGAGACGAGAGAGAGAATTAGAGAGATATAGAGAAGAGATATATAGATAGAGAAATACAAATGTGCAGCGAGCGTGGAATAGAGATAGAGTAAGAGTATCGAGAGAGAGATAGTAGAGCTAGAGAGAGCGAAGTAGATGTATATATCAGAGGTAGATAGAGAGAGAGATGAGAGAGAGAGATTAGATAGAGAAGAGAGATTGATATAGAGAGAG